>QANY01002360.1:417655-605676 GCA_003255025.1 Datisca glomerata
TATATATATATATATTAAACATCACATTTACCACTCAAAATTCATACATTAAACATAAAATAAAGGACCAAAAAATTCAACAAAACTTAACTCAAACATTCCCCTCACTCACATGTCCGGTATCCCCCTTCCTTCCCGTCCCCAACACGTCAACAGTCAACACACACCCACCCCACACATCACATCACACCACTCGCTGACTGTTCTCCAGACATCACACTCCACCCCCTTCCCTTTCAATCCTTCATTTTGTTATTCTCGACTAGTCTACCGGAGAGGCAAGCTCTCTTTCTCTTCTTCCAACACAGAGGCTCTCCATCCCTCTCTTTTCTCATCTTCCAACACAGAGGCTCTCCCTCCCTATTGAAGATAACAAATATGAGGAAGTTCAATCAGTAAGTTACTATTATCATTCACTGTGATCATTTTTTTACTTAGTTATGATTGTAATTCAACTAGCTTAATCAGTTATTTATTTTTCAGTTATTAGTTGCTAAGTTAATTTTGTATCAACGAGTCTATATAAACCTCCTTAGTTGGTTGTTGTAAGTTAATGCTTGTTTCATAATTCAATACAGATTCTCTCAAACTGTATCATGGTATCAGGGCTATAGATTTCTTTTTTTCGTTTCATCATTTTCTTCGTAAAAGTTAAGCTTAAATGGTTTCTTCAAACAATGAATCAACCGCTCGAGATCAAATAGCTCTTTTGTAGCTGTCAACCACTCTTCAATGTCAATCACAGTGATGTTGCTCAAGCTCGCATCAAATAGCTCTTTTGTAGCTGTCAACCACTCTTCAATGTCAATCACAGTGATGTTGCTCAAGCTAACGCTATTCCGAATAGCTTTTTGTACCTATCAATCAAAGTGTACCTGTTTCATCTTCTACCTTTTTTGTTTCAGATGCCCTAGCTTTTCTTCCCAAGAATCTTTTACCTATCACCATAAAGTTGGATCGAGAGAACTATATTTTCTGGCGTTCTTAAGTATTATCAGCCATCAATGCTTACGGCTTATAAGATTATCTCCATGGAACAATTCCATGTCCAGAGGAGTATGTTGTCACTACAGTCTCAGCAAACATAAACAATGATGTTCTCAACAATTCTACTACTCAGAGTGTTCAAATGTTGAATCCAGATTATGTCATTTGGAAGAGGTATGATCAATTCTTGTTGAGCTAGTTGTTGTCTTCCATTTTAGAGTCTATGTTTGGTCACATTGTCAGATGTACTAGCTCCAATGAAGTGTGAAATTTTTTTCAAGGAATCTTTGCTACTCAGTCTAAGTCAAGGATACTGCAAATTCATTTTCAGCTGCAAACAATCAAGAAAGGGGCTATGAGTATCAATGATTACATACTCAAGATAAGGCCTATAGCTGATAACTTGTCAGCTTCAAGGCAGTGTGTTAGTGATGATGATATGTTGTTATACATCATGGGAGGACTTAGAAATGAATATGACTCGGTTGTAGTAAACTTGACCTCAAGACAAGACTTGATTACTCTGCAAGAAGCACAATATATGCTTCAAAGTCAAGAAATGAAACTAGAACAAAGTCAGTCTCTAGTCATTGATTTAGTCAATTCAAGTGCAGATGTTGCACAGTTTGGTTCATAAAGAGGTCGTGGACAGGATCTCAGAACAACAATTTTTCAGGAAATGATCGTGGTCAAGGAGCTTTTAGAGGTCGAGGGGGACCTCGCTCAGTGTGTCAGATCTGCAAAAGAGTTGGTCATTTGGCTTTTAATTGTTACAATAGGTTTGATAGTGAGTATCAACAACCTGAGCAGTTTCAGCAGTACTCTAGTAATCAGGGAAGAGGTCAGAATAGTTCAAACATGTTGGCAACTAATCTTACAAGTTCAAACCATGGTGGTAATGGACAATGGAGCAACTTATCATGTTACTTCAGATTTGAACAATCTTGCTGTCAAATCTGAATATAAAGGTAAAGGGAAGCTCACTGTAGGCAATAGTAAGTCCTTGAGTATTACTCACATTAGTAGTTGTGCAGTAAAAATATTTACTGTGTCATTAACTTTAAACCAAATTCTTTGTATACCTACCATAACCAAAAACCTTTTAAGTGTTTCCTAGTTAACCAAAGATAATAATATCATCATTGTGTTTGACTTTATTTTTTGTTTCATAAAGGACGAGAGAATGGGGAAGAATCTATTACAGGAACACTTGAGAATGGCTTGTATCATTTTGTGCTACCAAAAGCTTATCCAAGACCAAATTCCATTGAATCTTTTGTATTTTTATCTCTGTATAAAGTTGCTTCTGTTAATCTTTCACAAACTTCTGTTTCTTGTATTCTTCCTAGTGATAGTCATACTTTCAATGTATCATGTTCTTCTTATGAAAATTTGAATGATTCTTGTAATAAAATCAGTATGTGGCACAAAAGACTTGGCCACTTGTCAAATCATGTTCTTAAACTCGTTCTCAATGAATTACATATTAGTTATAAATCTGTCAATACTCTAAAATTCTGTGATGCATCTAAATTAGGCAAAATGCATCAATGTTCTTTTCGACCTTCTGTTACACAAAGTTCTAAACCTTTTGAGATAGTTTACTCAGATATTTGGGGTCCATCTCCACACATATCACTCTCAGGATTTAAATACTATATAACTTTTGTTGATGATTACTCAAGACACACTTGGATTTATCCTTTAAAATTCAAATCTGAAACCAAAGACATTTTTCTGCAGTTTATAGCCTATATAGAAAGGCAATTTCCTCAGAACTTTTGGATGCTCTTTTGTTTCCCAACTTGAGACCTTATAATTCTAATAAATTTCATTTTCATTCTACCAAGTGTGTTTTTATTGGTTACAGTGACTATCACAAATGTTATAGGTGTCTTCAACCTGTTTCTGGTAGAATTTATATTGCTACGAGTGTTGCCTTTAATGGGTTAGAATTTCCTTTCATGGCCATGTGTTCCAAAACTTCGAATTCTATTCCTTCTGCTAATCTGCCCTTGCATAATTGGTCTGTGCATACTTTTCCAAACATTACTCATTTAACAGGTTCAAGATTAGCAAATGGTCATATTAATGATACTTTCACTTCTCAAGTTCATGCAACAGCATCTGCCTCAACTCAGTCTATCTCAAATCCTTCTATATCAGGTACACTTTCAAATTTCTCTAATCATTCTTTACCTGATAATTCTTTATTTCTTGTCCCTTTTGTTGATATGTCTAATGAATCTCAGATTAATTCTGAGACTTCTGTCCTGCACCAGATAACTCTGCCCAAACCTAACCCAGTCTTCTATACCTCATAATCCTATTCAATCTATTCTCTTAGCTTCAAATTCCAATCCTCAACCTAGACCTATCCATCCTATGATAACTAGATCTAAAAATGGCATTTTCAAGCCTAAAGTTTTTCTTAGTGCACAACTAGTTTACATATAGAACCAAAATCTATTAAGACTGCCTTAGCCAATCCAAAATAGAAAGTTGCTATGTTTGAGGAGTTTCAGGCTCTTAAAAGAAATAATACGTAGACTCTTGTGTCACCTCAGCCTCATATGCACATTGTGGAGAATAAATGAGTCTTTAGGATCAAATATAATTCAGATGGATCGTTAAACAAGTACAAAGAAATGTTTGTAGCTAAGGGATTTCAGTAAAATTCAGGTATTGACAGTTTTAAGACATTTAGTCCTGTTGTAAAGCCACCTACAATTCGAAATATGCTTACTTTAGCAGTAACTTTCAATTGGGAAGTTCATCAAGTTGATATCAATAATGCATTTCTTAATGGGGACTTATAATGGGAGGTCTTTATGTATCAACTAGATGGGTTTGTAGATGATTCACTTCCAAATCACGTCTGTAAGTTACACAAACCTCTTTATGGGTTGAAGTAGGCCCCTAGAGCTTGGTTTGATAAGCTTAAGGCTGCTCTTATTCAATGGGGTTTTAAGGGATCTAAATCTGACAGTTCTATGTTCTTTATGAAGACTGCCAATCATATTGTGTTGCTTCTAGTGTATGTTGATGATATTTTAATAATTGGTAGCAACACTAGTTTGGTTCAGAAGATTATTTCAGATTTGAACAAGCAATTTGCTTTGAAGATTCTTGGTAGCTTAAACTACTTTGTTGGCATTGGGTATTTTAGAGATCAAACATGTATATATTTGACTCAATTTAAGTACATTGAAGACCTTTTAAGCAAAACAAATATGAAGGATTCTAAGCCTTGTACAACTTCAATGTGTTGCTCTATCAAACTCAGTAAGCTTGTTGGTGTTCCTTTTGAAGATCCTACTCTTTATCGTAGCACAGTTGGTGCTTTGCAGTATCTGACCATGACTAGACCAAATATTGCATTTTCAGTAAATAAGTTGAGTCAATTTTTACAAGGTCCTACTTCTGAACATTGGGTTACATGTGTGTTCTTAGATATTTGAAAGGTACTGTAAACTGTGGGATTTTGTTTCAAGTAACTGAGAGTTTGCATCTGGAAGGATTCAATGATGCTGATTGGGTCACTTGTGTGGATGATAGGAGGTCCACGTGTGGCTATTACATCTATCTAGGAGGAAATCTTATAGTTTGGAGTTCTAAAAAACAATATGTAGTTGCTAAATCAAATGCTGAGTCAAAATACTCTTTGTCTTAAGCTGCAACATAAATTTTGTGGCTGCAATCTCTATTTCAAGAGCTCCAAATCAGTATTAATTCTTGTCCCACGTTATTGTGCGATAATGTCAATGCAGGGTTACTAGCTTCAAATCCAATTTTCACTCCAAGACTAAACATGTTGAGATAAATGTACATTTCATAAGAGAGACAATTTTAGCTCGGCGGTTGATGGTTCATTATGTTTTTGCTAATGCACAAAATGATGACATTTTAACCAAACCTCATCCACAAGTTAAGTTTGAGTTTCTAAGGGACAAGCTCAATGTTTTTCAATCTCCATTTCACTTGAGGGGGAGTATTGAAGATAACAAATATGAGGAAGCTCAGTCAGTCACCTAAGATGTTGTTATCACTTACTGTCATCATCTTCTTAGTTAGTTAGTTATGGTTGTAGCTCAACTAGCTTAGTCAGTTAGTTATTTTTCAGTTATTAGTTGCTAAGTTAGTTTTGTATCAACGAGTCTATATAAGACTCGTTAGTTGGTTATTGTAAGTTAATGCTTGTTTCATAATTCAATACAAATTCTCTCAAATCGTATCACTCTCCCTTGCGGTGGTCGATTTCAGTCGTCGTGATGAAGCGACGAGTCAACCACCAAACGGTCACATCCACCACGCCCAGCGTGACTAAATGTAAATCGACACTTAATGCACCATCCTTTAGGTCAGCTCGGGGGACAAATGCATTAAATGCCACCCCAACTCATCAGATTGAGGAAAGACCGTCACCTCACTCGAAGCTTATTCGACACGCATCTTCCTCTAGGGCTTTATGCATAAATATCCCTTCCACAAATGGTACAAGGTAAGCATTTCTCTCCTGAGGGAAACTTTGCTAACATTTCTCCAGGATACTAACTTAGACATCAGAGCCTCTCCGATGAGGAAACTACCTCCTAGTTCTCTTCGCCTTAGAGTTCTTTCTATGTGTTATGCAGGTTCCCATCTGAGAGGACCCTATGGGGGAAAAAGATTGCATGTCACCTCAGAATTGAGATTTTTGGTAAGAACAGTTGGCTCCGCCTGTGAGAATGACAACCAAATCCTACCAAACACTTGAGGTTGTTTAATTCGTAAAGACAAAATGAGCCTAACATCCTTGTCCCATTCCGATGAAAACCATGATGGGTTGGGAGTGGATAAGGAAGACCCACCTTCCTCTTCACCGAGAGAGGAACTTCCTACTGCTGCTTTGGTCAAGCAGCGGAAAAAGAAAGAATTGGTAAGTTCACTCTCTAAGATGGTCAGAAAAATGAAGAGAGAAATGATGGCTCTCGCCAACACTGTAACGGCCTCCTATCAACAAGGCCCTTCCTACCTACGAATACTACACCCCAAAAGTAGAAAGAAGTCGCCGGTCTGGTCCTCCGGTTACCGGGGAGCCAAGGAGGATGTCCAATTGGGAAAGGCAAGGTGGCCCCGACGTCGAAGAACGAACTAAATGCGTGATTGATCGTTCTACCAAAATTGTCAGAGACACAGAAGCGACAAACCAGACCGGTGAGTGCTCAAAAAATGGAGCGAGATACAAAAGCTCTAACTACAAATAAAGGAACTATTGAATAAGTGGGAGGCAAACTGTTGGGGCCTCTCTCGAGACTCTCTTGGGTCAAACCGAGTCCCTTTTTCACTAAATATCCAGCGGGCAGAACTCCCCCGAAGTTTCAAGATGCCTCTAATCGCCCACTATGAACCAAAGAGCTATTTGCACACTTTGAGATCTTCAAGGTTTAGATGCACTTGTATCACATCCCAAAACCTTTGATGTGTAAGCTGTTCCACTCAACGCTCAGAGAACCTACCCAAAAGTGGATAGGGCAGTTGAAGCTGAACTCCATTCATTCATTCGCCGAGCTCTCTCGGCTGTTTGTTGGAAAGTTTTTTTAGAGGAAAATAGAGAAGGAGGCCAACCTCCTACCTGATGACGGTGAAGTAGTGGATTGATGAGTCACTGAAGGACTACATGAATCGTTTCAACCTAGAATCCATGTAGGTTGGTAACGCCATCAGAGACATGACGCTGGTCGCACTAAATGGAAGGAGTAAGATTATTTGTTGCAATGTATAATTTATCTATGTCTTTGACTTCACGAAAAGAGCTTCTCGAACGCCTAGAAAACAAAAAAGAAGGAAAAGAAGAAGACGGAAAAGCAAAAATGAGAAAAAAAATTGAAAAATCAGAAAATGAAAAATGTGAAAAAGTCAATTTTAGAGAATTTTGAGATTACAGGTTCCCAATCGATTGTTTTTTTTAAATGTAGAAATTTTTTATAAACATGCTTTCCAAACAAAAAAAGTTATTTGGTGAACAAAAATAAAAATATTATTTTTTGTTTTGATTTTTTTAAATATGTTAGGATGTTAAATATTTTAAAGTAATATAATATATTATAAAAACCAATCTTGAGAAATAGTTTTTGAAATTAAGGAAACGCCATTTTTGAAAGGAATTATTTTCAACACTCTTCTTCATAACGGATTTGGATTTCAAAACAAAAAAGTAAAACTGGAAAAAATAAAATACTAGGGTATGCAAAGAAAAAAAAAGCTAGACTTAAACTTCTACTGAAATTATGATTATTTAGTATATCAAGCCAAATGATTATTTATAAGTAAAAATATCTTCAGCAAAATAATGAAAGAGATTTATTTCAATTGACTAGGGGTGTTCACGGTTTGGGTCGGTCAGTTATTTAAGGAAAAAATGAACCGACCCGAAACTTTCGGTTCAATCACATGTCAAACCGAACCGAACTATAAAATTCATATGAATCGAACTGTGACTTATGATTCAGTTTCACGTAGAGAACATGTAGAGAACTCACGAAGAGCAGTAACAGAGAAACATATCTAAAATCATGAAACACATGCGTAAATCGTTTCAAATCACCATAACACAGTCCACATATCTAAAATTGAATAGCAGTGACAGATCTAAAAAACATACTAACAGATCTATGAACTAATAGACGATTCCAGATCTAAACATAAGAGACGAAATCATTTCAAATCACCAAAAGATAGTCCACATATCTAAAATCAAAGAGTAGTAACAGATCTAAAAAACATACTAACTAAGAGACAATTTCAGATCAAGGAAAGATAATTTCAGATCAAGAACTAAGAGACGATTCTAGATCTAAACATAAGAGACGATTCCAGATCTAAGAACTAAGAGACAATTTCAGATCTAAAGCATAAGAGATGATTCCAGATCTAAGAATTAAGAAACGATTTAATAGTGAACCGATCTAAGAACTTGCGAAACCTGGAGAAGAGATAGAAGTGTTGTCGGCTTCGTCTTGTCGAGAAGAATCATCTCAGACGGCGAGAACTCAGAGTAAGAGTGGTTGTCATCTTCGTCTTGTCGAGGGTAGGAAACTGGAGTAGCCTGCAATTTTGTCGAAGAATGAGCTGCAATTTTGTTGAGAGAATGGAGAGAGAGTAGCCTACAATTTTGTCGAAGAAGTGAAAATGCCTAAGCCCTAAATTTTCAACTTATATATGGGATTAAAGACTCAAAACAATGTTGTATTGAAGAGTATATGAGATAAGATGTGCTAGGGTATAAAACGACATCGTTTTGCATAGGATATTCAGTTCGAATACACGATAATTTTTTTAACCGAGCCGAAACTACGGTTCAGCATTTTTGTCAAACTGAACCGAACCGAGGTACATTATATCACTGACCGAACCGACCATTTTTTGGTCGGTTTGATAACAAATTTTTCACCCCTAGAGCTCCTAAAGGGGAGGGGAACTGACTTGACCACGTGAGTCTCCAAGGTGGAATTTTCTCCCTTGCGGCAGGTGCCAGTCGACTTCAATCATCATGGTGAAACATCGAGTCAACAAACGGTCACATCTACCATGTCTGAAGTGACTAAATGTAAAATTACACTTAATGCACCATCCTTTAGGTCAGCTCGGGGGATAAATGTATTAAATGCCACCCCTAACTCATCATATGAAGGAAAGACATGCACCTCGCTCGAAGCTTATTCGACACGCAACATCCTCTAAGACTTCATGTATAAATATCCCCTCCATAAATGGTACATGGTAAGCAATTCTCTCCTCAGGGAAACTCTACCAACATTTCTTCAGTATACTAACTCAAAGATAAAATGAGCCTGAAATCCTCGTCCCATTCCACCGAAAACCATGATGGGTTGGGAGTGGAGAAGGAAGACCCACCCTCCTCTTCACCGAGAGAGGAACTTCTCGATGCCGCTTTGGTCACGCAACGGAAAAAGAAAGAATTGGTAAGTTTACTCTATAAGATGGTCAGAAAAATGAAGACAGAAATGACGGCCCTCGCCAACGCTTTAACGGCCTCCTATCAATAAGGCTCTTCCAAGCTACCTATGGATACTACTCCCAAAAAGTAGAAAGAAGTTGTCGGTCGGGTCCTCCCATGACCGGGAAGCAAATGAGGATGGCCACTTGGGAAAGGGCAAGGTGGCCCTTGACGTCAAAGAACGAACTAAATGCAGGATTGACCGTTCTACCGAAACCGTTAGGGACACAGAAGCAACAAATCAGACTGGTGAGTGCTCGAAACAAAGGACCGAGATACAGAATCTCCAACTGTAGTTAGAGGAACTAAGGAATGAGCAGGGACAAAATGTTGGGGCCTCTTTTGAGACTCTCTTAGGGTAAATCGAGTCCATTTTTTTCACTAGAAATCCAGTGGGCAGAACTCCCCCGAAGTTCAAGATGCCCCTAATTGCCCATAATGAACCAAGGACCTATTTGCACACTTTGAGATCTTCAAGGTTTGGATGGACTTGTATCACATCCTAGAATCTTTGATGTGTAAGCTGTTCCGCTTAACGCTTAGTGAACCTACCCAAAAGTGGATAGGGCATTTGAAGTTGAACTCCATTCATTCATTCGTCAACCTCTCCCGACTGTTTTCTGGACAATTTTTTGGGAGGAAGAGAGAGAAGGAGGCCAGGCTCCTACCTGATGACAATGAAGCAGTGACATGATGAGTCTATAAGGACTACACGAATGGTTTCAACCTAGAATCCTTGTAGGATGATAACGCCATCAAAGACATGACGGTGGCCGCACTGAGAAGTGGCATCACCCATTCCAAGATGAGGTGGTCCATGGACAAGCACGACCCTTTTTTCCCTTGCTGAGCTCAAAATTAGGATCCAGAAGTACGTAAGTGTTAAGGAGGTGATCCGAGTCAAGAGGGAGCTGGAGAGGCCAAGCAGCGGGAACTCCTAGAAGGGAAAGGAACCATAAGAGGACAAACGAACTCGTACTCCAAACCCTCTGATCTGGCGCACGCACCTCGCCAACCGACGCGACGGGAAGAACCCCCTAGCCAATCAGTTTGTAACCTACACCCCGCTCACGGCCATACGGGAGAAAATTTTCAGCGTTGTCAGGGACAAGGATCTGTTAAAACCATAGTAGTCATTCCATTCTGTCATGGTCGAAACGGGCTGAATATTCTGATTTCGGTAGGGGAACATAACGGAATTGGGGGTACAAAATTTACAAGATTATTTCAGCCATATATTAGTGCAAACATAAACGTAGAACAAAAGTCATGCTGGCCCAGTGGCGGTAAACACCACTTGCAGCGCGTCTGGCCTCAAACGTCAAGGGTTCAAGCTCTAAAAAGTGTTGTATGTGATAACATTGATGTATGATTATTTTAATGATAATTTTGTGTTGACATTGATGTTAACTAGAAAAACTAATTCTTTTTTGTTATAAAAGTTTAATAACTTAAAATTAATATATAATTTTTAACAGAGAATTATGTGTTAATAAGTTAATAAGTCATTAAATTAATTCATTATTCGTTAATAAGTTATTATTCAAATTTTCTTGCTTATATTATGTATAATAAATTTTATGATATAAATTTATATGCCATGAAATTTTTTTCCTAAATGGGATACCGAAACACCAAAATATCTGAAATGTTTCATTTTTTTGAAAAAATCGAAATGACTACTGAAACGAAATTGACTATTATGGTTGAAACAATCTTGAGTGATACAAACACCTAATGAAAATAAGGATGCCACGAAGTATTGCAGGTATAACAAGGATTCTAGGCACAACACATAGGGATGCTTCGACCTCCGCGAGTAGATCGAGGCCCTAATTAAAAAGGAGTACCTCAAGGAATTTGTAGTCGGGCGTAAGAACCGCGGGGATAACAACCCCCCTAGGCAAGAAAGAAGGGTGCAGAGGCAGCCCGAGCAAAGGGCTGACAAAACCCGCAGCCCCACGTGGGAAATAAAGATGAAAGTTGGGGGGTCCAAGCGCTTCAGACTCCAACCAGAAGGGGAAAGCCGTTGCTCAAGAGGCGGGGCGCCCAATGGTGTTCTGCATCCTTCGACGACTACCCCAAGCCAAGCTAGAGGAAGCGATCGTGTTCGCAGAGGAGGGGCGCATCAGATACATCACCCGCATATTAAACTACTATGTTTTCCTATAGATGGGGGTTAGATCCCAAGCAGTTTCGCCCGTGCTCTGCCCCCTCAATAGGATTCAGAGGGCATGAAATCATTTCCAAATGTGTGATGGAGCTCCCTGTGACCCTACTCACCACCAAGCTAGTCGATTTCACGGTGGTGAGATGTATAACACCATCCTCAGTTAGCGCCATCCATAACTTCAAGGTGGTGCCCTTGATATATCACAAGGTAATGAAGTTACCCACCCCAAGGGCGTAGGATCGGTGAAGGGGGACAAGAGGATGTCGAGGGAATACTATGCGACCGACCTCAAATGAAAGGAATCGACAACGACAATGGAGCCGGTTCAGGCAAAGCCTTCACCCCTTTAGGAAACTGAAAAGATGAGAAGGAATAGATGCAACATAATTAAGCGAAATTTGATCAATAAAAAAACTCATTTGCCCGTAAAGAAGGATCGAAGGAAAAAGTGATGACTGACGCGGTGCTCTAGCCGCCAGTCAAGATTAAAAAAAAAAAAGATGCCTGCCAGGAACCCCAGCTCGTCAGACAGGAAATGAGCTCTAGTCAGAGTAGAAATACTTAGTTAGACTCCAAAAATAAAAAATTAATGAATGACGTGCTACTCTAGCCCGCTAGTCAGGATTAAAAAGTGTTGACTAGCGTGATGCTTTATCCCGCCAACCGGGATAAAAAGTGATGTCTACCAAGCACCCCGACTTGTCAGATGGGAAATGAGCTCTTGTCAGAGTAGAAATGCTTGGTTAGACTCCAAAAACCAAAAAGTGACGATCGACGCGATGCTCAGCTTGCAAGTCGGGATTAAAAAGTGATGACTGACATGGTACTCTAGCGCACAAGTCAAGATCAAAATGTGATGTATGTCGAGCACCCCAGCTCGTTCGACGGGAAATGGGCTATAGTCGGAGTAGAAATGCTTGGATAGACTTCTAAAAATAAAAATAAAATGATGTCTGGCATAGTGTTCTAGCCCGTCAATCGGGATAAAAAAGTGATGACTAGAGCGGTACTCTAGCCCGCCAGTCAAGATAAAAAAGTGATGTATATCAAGCACCCCAGCTCGTCGAGACCAAAAATGAGCTCTAATCGGAGCAAAAATGCTTGGCTAAACTCCAAAACTAAAAAAATGATGATTGGAGCGGTGCTCTAGCCTGCCAGTCAGGATTAAAAAGCAATGACTGATGCGGTGCACTACCCTGCCAACCAGGAACAAAAATTGATGTCTGCCAAGCACCCTAGCTCGTCAGATGAGAAAAAAGCTCTAGTCAGAGCAGAAATGTCTGGCTAGATCAAAAAATAAAAAAGTGATGATTGGCGTGGTGTTCTAGCCTACCAGTCAAGACTAAAAGGAGATGTCTGGCAGAGCATTCTAGCTTGTCGGACGAGGAAGGAGCTCAAGACAAGAGCAGAAATGCCTGACAAAACCCAAGGAAGAAAAAAAGGAAAAGCTCTGACCTAAGTAGAGGATGACCGACCAGACGCCTAAGGAAAAATGGGGATGCATACCGAACACGAATGCTCAATCAAACATTAAAGGAAATGAACCTTAGCCAAGGCAGAGGTACCCATGTAAATGCCAGGAAAGGGTTTGGAATAAGTCTATTTGAATAGTCTCATTGTAGGGGGCAATGCGACTCCCTAAGGATGCAGGGAGATTGTTCAACCTAACCTCTTCCAAAGGGGGCAACCTGCACTGAAGGAAAAATCATATTACACAAGGCAAAAGCAAGCGTAAAGGTTAGGAGATAGAGAAGTTTCAGCTTGGCCGACAGTCCCGATTGAGTCTGACGGCGGTGGAAGGACCTCCCCCTCAGGATGAACCGGAGGCAAATAATGAGAGACCTTTGCGTCCAACTCGATGAGATTAGAGGAGCTAGGTGGACTGGAAAGCCCGGGAGAGACAGGTGGAGAACTGGAAACATTTGGACGGACGAGGGGAAAGAATGTTGGAGGGAACAAAAGGGGACCACCTATTTATAAGGCCCCAACCCACGTGACTATCAAGTTGCACTGATCTAGGTGATGTCCACTCGTGGGCCAATAAAGTGAGCACAGACGCTCAAACGACATAAGTTCAAGAAAATGATATGTGAAGTCGAAGGGTCAGGCATCGTGTCGTTCGCCATCTCCTTCACACATCTATACGTTATCATCACTGCTCCCCTAAAGTGTAACTGACGGTGATGATTCAAAAGAAACAAGGAAATGCGCACGCATACGACGAACGATCACCACAAGGCAATCGCGAGGGATCTTGGACAAATGAGTCTTCAGACCTGGGTGGGTGGGATCCACCAAATCTTCCATTGGAGGCAACTGTTATGGATATTTCTAGACTACTGATTACATGGCACCACGTGGCGGGCTACGACATAGGTCTCTACTCTACTCTAGAAAAATGGATTGAAAAATTGAGCTCCTAAAAGGGATGGGAACGGACCTGTCCAGGTCGGTCTCCAAGGAACTCGGGTGACACCGACTAGCGTAAGCTAAAAAACCTCGAGAAGAGGATTTAACGCAGGGATTCGGTTAGCCCTTTGTTAGGCATCATTATTATTCGTCGAAAGCGTCATTCCACGTGACATTTTCTCCCGTGCGGCAGGCACTGGACGAGTTCAATCGCCATGATGAAGCGTCGAGTCAGCCATCAAACGATCACATCCACCACGTCCGGCGTGACTAAAGATAAATTGACATTTAATGCACCCTCATTTACGTCATCTCAGGAGACAAATCCATTAAATGCCACCCGAAACTCATCATATCAAGGAAATACCGTCACCTCGCTCGACGCTTATTCGACACGCATCCTCCTCTAAGGCTTTAAGAATAAAATATCCCCTCCACAAATGGTACAGGGTAAGCTATTCTCTCCTAAGGGAAACTCTGCTAAAATTTCTCCATGGTACTGACTTAGACATCGAAGACTCTTCAACGAGGAAATCACTCCCTATTCTCTTCACCTGAGAGTTATTTATTTGTGTTGTGCAGGTTCCCGTCTGAGAGGACCCTTACGTGGGGAAGAGATTGCACGTCACTTCACAGTTGAGGTTTTTGGTAACAACACTATTTATAAAATATACTGCATTTATCACATAGGTAAATATAATATATACTATATATATTATATAAACTAGTGTGATTTGGAGCAAGTGCGCGCGAGGGGTGAAAAGTTTGCGCGTGAATTTGATTCTTTTCAAAACCGTGCCCGTGACTATTTTTTATGTTTTTTATACTTATCGGTATCTTTGATGATTTTTTTAAACATTACAGATTTGTAAAAAAGAGTACGATTAAAAGAAAAAAAAAAGGAAAGGATACCATAAAAGGGATTAGTGGATGGGGTACACAACCATTAGTAGATGATGGGGCTCGAGAGGTGGGCCAAGAAGAGGCTGTCAAGTCCTTTCGGGGACCCTTCTTAGGGTTGGTTTATGTCAGACCTGAACGTGTTGGGTCAGTTTTTTAAGAGGTTTATTACAATTGCAAGGTTCTACAACTGTCAAATTGATAGATCAAAAATAGCATTTGTTCTATTTTAATGGTACTCCTATAATAAAGAAGATTTTAAATTAGTCAATTAGCAATCACAAAATATATATATATATCAACCGATTCCCGTGAAATGACGTATAAAGGAGAATTCTACCATACTGTTGTTCTGTTAAAGAAAAATAAAAAAAATGGGAAGAGTTAGACGATTAAAATAATTTAGCTGCCCTCTTCTCTCTCCTCCTAACTCATATTTTCACTAAAAGTAATTATACTACATATAAAAGAACCCCTTAGGGCTGTACATCTGTGAAATGAAAAAAGGAGTCCAATTGCTAAAAAAACTGGTCTCAAGAGTCGGATCGAGCAAAGAGTTCTCCTCTTAACTCTTGATAACAATGTCGTATAATGCCTTTAAGAGCTGCTTGGTATTAGAGATTGTTGATATCAACTAGGAATTAGATTGATGGCAATGTGATTGAGTAGAAATATATGTCCTAGAATGTAATATTACTACACATTTGTGAACACACGAGAACCTATTGCATGATTATGAATGTAAAAATAACAGTGTTTGATGGGTAAAATGTATCATTGAGAATTAAAGATAATTATGACAATATCAAGAGGGAAAAAAATATCTAAGTTATCAAGATATCCCTCATATATTGAAAGATTAGATGCCATTAATTTAAAGACATACTACCCCAGAAATTAGATGTCTCTATGAGATAAAATCAAATTTCTGACGACAACCATGAGAGTGTCATTCGATGGCCAATCTCATTCTAAAATACCCTCCAACCGAACAATTCCTTAGTATTATGAACAGAGATAAGACATTTTTAGCGAGATCAATTGACTCTCAGTCAATTTTGAAAAAAAATATTTCATATATCATTTTTTATATTTTGATTGATATAAACGTAAGTTAATATTTTTTTACCCCACTACATCAATTTTTTCTTCTAATTATTGTTGAAAATTATAAATCAACATGTGAAGTAATAACAAAAAAAATATGTATCTTGGAAAACTAGAATATACAGTATCTAATGTTTCTATATATCTAGAATAGATAATGTATATATTCATATCATAAAATGCAATTTCATATATTTCTTAAATGCATATATAATCATGATTGTGAAAGACTCAATTGTCAAACTACTCATTTTAGATTTCAGAGTCATGTAATATTTTGTAGAGCTTATATTAGCGCTTCAATGACAACATGAGTTAACTCAAGTCATATTACCTTTAATTTTTTTTTTAAATTTATAACATTGAAAAATATATTAGCGCTCTAATTATATTTTCTTATTTATTTTAAAGGTTTCAGATCTCTACTTTTTCTTGATTCTATGTCTCAAAATTTGCTTTAACATATTTGCTATAAGCTAAAATTTTTAGAGTCAATTAACTATATTCACTGAAGTATATAATTTAAACGATTCATGATTGTGATATTATTGAGCATTGAAAATATTACTTGGCTCCGCCTATGCTTACTATATCACATTGTTCACCTACACTTTGAATCTCACTTAAATGAATGGTATTACTTTTTTGTATATTATTATGGGTATTTTTCTCAATAGGTAGTGAGAAAAGAAAGATATTGATTATTGATTTCATCAATCACATGTATTCATTAAATCAATAAAGGTAAACAACATGCCTACCTCACCTAAAATTAGTAATTAGTAATGTCATTACTGAAAAATAGTTAACCGTTTTACCAACTCCAGGTAGTAGAACTCTTTTTCTTTTACCACTTTCAACGTATACCCCCAATCATCCTTTACCTTATATCTTTCTCGTCCCAACTCACATACTAACTTTTTCTTCACAGATTAGTTTCTCATTCTCACATCCCAACAACCATCGAAAAGTTTCCTCATCCAGTTTCTTCTCATCCACTAGTTAATGTTTTTTAGTAATAATTTGGACAATGTTATATATCATGTCATACTTGGTGTAATACATGTAATAAAACAATTTTCATGACGATACAATGGCATATTATTGTTATTTATTTAAAATATAATTAAAATTTAATCTTTTCATTATTTAATCATAGAATTTACTTAGATAAATAAATTAAATTATTCATAAATTAAAATTTGAAAAAGTTTGTAATAATTAAAATATGTTCATGAAAATATAAAAAATAAACTATAAAACAGAAAAAAATTATCACAAGTTAAACCCGTAACTTTACAACTTTGATTATGATTATCAATCGTTAATAAACAGATGAAAAGATTATATCTCATTTTTTATTTCCGACTACAAAGATTTAATAAGCACATCTAAAATAAAAACTCCTTTTCTTTCTTTTATCTTACCCTTTACAAGTTTAAGGTATTGTGCCTGAGAGGTGCATTTTACGTTGTTTGAGGTAAGGTGCCATACCGACTAATACATATACAAAAACTTTTTTTAAAATATACAAATGGTTGTTACCAAGCAGAAAAGAGAGCAAGTCAAACTAATGACCTGCTACAAGAAAGCTAGTCATTTTTGCCAGATAAACGTAATCCATGCTCGTTCACTAGAATACTCTTTTTGCTTCCTCTAGAACATGCTACGTAAAAACATATACCAATTAGCTATTTAATTTTAAAAACATTTTTTAAAATAAAATCACCAAGAGATCTACATTTATCATTTAAATAATTACACGTCACATTATCCATTAAAAAGGAAAAGAAATCTCCTCACGAGCCAAATAATGTTTGAATTAAAGAAAAGTACTGAGAAGAAAGAAAAACAAATAAAGAAATGGTGATTCTCCATGCTGAGATTGAATCATGGATAAATGAGAGGGAAAGGTATCTACTACATGTTATGAACAAATAGAATAATATAGCATGAATGAATGGAAGCATATGAAACTATAATCCAAATAATTTACCACTATCTCCAAACAGAATCCCTTTGTTATATGTGCTCACCTGTGAGCACATGATAGACAACCCAACAGCCAGCAGATAGAGAGAGAAACATAGGCTGAGACATTCACAAGCTTGGTGTTTCAGCAGCAGGTCCAGGCCGCACATTTAAAAGGGGCTGAAGAGCCTTGACAACAATGCTCATGTTAGGCCGGAAATCTGCTTCATATTGCACACACAAAGCGGCAACGGCAGCCAACTGTAGTTATACGAATAATTTATTAGTTGCTACACTGATTAAATAATTAAGTAGAGTATTATAGCATCGTCTCCTGAAAGCAGCAGGTTCGTGATGGTTGAAGTATGTCTCCCTACTTGCCATTCCCGTTGAGCATTAGTCTCTCTGCAGTGTTTTTTTTTTACTGCGGAAGAGATAAATTCACTTCTATTTTTTTAGGAAAAAAATTCTCAGTATTTAGTGAGTAGCATATTTCAATCACATATCCTGTGTACTTCTAATGAATAGATACACAGCATTTACCTTGGCAACTGCCTTGGGAGGGTATTCTCCTCCGAGTTTTGCATCAACGCACTGCCTAACTTTGTCCTCACTAAGTTTTGGTGTAGCCTACCATAATTAAACACTTTCCTAATCAGTCTTGGAGAAGCTATAGAAAGATATCACATTCACATCTCTAAAGAAGTAACAAAGAAGGTGTGGTACGGAAGAACAGAAAGCAGTAGCACAAAATATTTACCCATGTAACTAAACTTTGCTGTCCCCGTGGCAATGTGTGATCAACAGGTTTTCGCCCTGTGAGAAGTTCAAGCAAGACAACACCAAAGCTATATACATCACTCTTCGCATTCAACTGTCCAGTCATTGCATATCTGTCGATCAAAATACTATAATGACAACTGCTTGGGCTGAGGTGTACATTTTCATTCAGAGTTTTCCATAAAGTACCATTATCTCAGTCAAAACTCGAAAGTAATCTTGTTTTAGTCAAAAGTGGCTCATTTTGATGCGAAGACAAACGACGAGATACGATTTTTAGAACTCCGATAACCTTCCATGGTTTGTTACGCTTAACTCAGAGCTTAGGTTTTCCCTTTCAATGTCTCATCAATAATATACTTAATTATCTAAAACCTACTAACCTTAAATATAAACAAACAGTATAGGCATCAGACGAGATCTTCTCTAGCCACTCATATGCAAATCTAAGTGTCTGGCATTTTTGTATCAAGAGATAATATTGTAAACAAAAAAGTGAAGATATCACGTATAATTGAATTAATAGCCAGCTTACTCAGGAGCATGATAACCAAAGGTTCCAAGTACACGAGTTGAGTGAAGGCGGGCTGCCATATCAGGAGCCTGATTTGACAAATCAAAGTCAGCAATTTTAGCAACATCATCATCAAAGATCAGCACATTGCTGGACTTGATGTCACGATGAATAATGTGGGGATCAGCCTTTTCATGCAAATAATCCAGCCCCTTTGCCGCCCCAACAGCAATTTTTACTCGCTGAGCCCACGAGAGAACAGGACCAGGTTGAGCTCCTTTCACTCCTTTCCTCCCTGTGAGAAAGATGTGATAAGCAACGATGGTTAGAATTTTTACCATGTTTTGAAAAATAAACAAGTTCTCGAATTAAAATATTGCATCAACTTGAAAGTTCTAAATGTGGAACATATAAGAATTTCTCATATTAGCACATATTTGCAATTATTTGCGATATTGTTTTACCATGTAGAATGTCATGAAGAGATCCATTAGATGCATACTCATAGGCAAGAACACGAGAACTCCCATCAATGCAGTAGCCAAGCAATTGGACAAAATTTTCATGCTTCAGCCTTGATACCAAAGAAACCTATAAATTCATACTTCAGCAAACTTAGTATTCTGGCTCAGTCTAAAACAGAGATAATACGCTAAGATCTGTGAAGAAACCTGGGCTAAGAATTCATCATCAGGTTGTTTGCTGGCGTCTAATTTTTTTATTGCTGCATGCTGCCCACTCTTAAGAACCCCATAGTACACTCTACCATATGAACCCTCTCCAATCAAAGCATCTGTTCCAAAGTTGTCAGTGATCTCCTTTAATTCATCCACTGGTATCACAGGAACTTCAATGGGCTGAATTTTCACAGTTTGAGCCTTCGGAGCAGCTTCAGAGTTATGATGACCTCCATCATTACCTATCAGATTATGTTCAACTCATTTTATTGGTATAAATCAGTAAAACCACAAAATGGACAGGGAAAAAGAACTAAGTAGTAGAGAATTTTAAAAAATAGAAATGTAACTTGTTTGAATGCAATTAAGCCATCATCACTTCTATCTCTTTGTGTGTGTGTGTGGAGAGAAGGGGGGTAAACATTGCTAATACACCCATGCACCTTCCCAAAATGAATTAGTATAGGATGTAATGTTAGCCTATCCAGTTAGTGAATTTCAGATGCACACCTGCTGAGTTTTTTGCTGCATACGGGCCTCCATTGTCAGAACTTTTCGGAATGTCGTCATCTCCGCAGCAACTAAAGCAGCTCATTTTCCCCACTGAATGATCAAGATCGGCTGTCCTCACTGATTCCATTGTCATTAAATTTTAAAACAAGAAAAACAAATAAAAGAACAAAAAATATCAATTAATGAACACAACAGAAAATATGAAGTGAGCTCGGGTTTACTGAGCTGTCCGCGCATCGGCAGAAGGGGCCCATTGGTTTCTCACTTATTATTTGCATATGACCGTCTGGTTTTTTTCAAGGGTTCGGAAGTGGTGTGTAGAGCTCTTAAGCAGGTGTTGGACGCCTATTCTAGAGCCTCGGACCAACGTATAAATTTTGGCAAATCAGCGATTGCCTTCTCTCCAAACACGGGCTCTGAGGTGAAAGCTATGGTCTCGACTTGAATATCCCCACAGCCCTGAGCATAGAGACCTATTTAGGGCTTCCGGCTTTTACGGGTTGCTCAAAGAGGGCTCTCTTTGGTCACATTAAGGATAAAATGTCAAAGCTCCTACAAAGATGGAGAGAGAAACAGTTTTCTATGGGAAGTAAGGAAATCCTTCTCAAAGCGTGTGGAAGCTCTTCCGGTCTACGCTATGAACTGTTTTTGGATGCCTATAAGTGTGTGCAAAGACCTGGAGAAGATGATGGCAAATTTCTGGTGGGGTTTTAACGACAAAGGGTTGAAGATGCATTGGCTTTCTTGGAAGGAGTTCTGTAAGCCTAAATTAGAGGCTGGAATGGGCTTCAGAGATTTATCTTGTTACAATCAAGCGTTGCTGGCCAAACAATGTTGCAGAATAATCCAATATCCAAACACTCTCATGAGTAGGGTTTTTAAAGGGAAGTACTTCGGGACTTGCTCGCTTCTAGAGGCCTCGTGCCGTGGTAATGCTTCGGCTGCTTGGAGGAGTATTATCTGGGGCTGGGCTGTTTTGAAGAAAGGCCTAAGATGGAGTGTGGGTAATGGGGCAGACATCATAGCTGGCTCTGATGCTTGGATCCCTAAGCCCCACTCATTCAAACCCCTTTGTATTTCTTGTGTCCCTCCAAATTTGAAGGTTGCCGATTTCATTATAGGGAACATGTGGGAGAAGCCTCGATTGGAGTTTTTCTTTCATAAGGAGGATGTTATGTTGATCTCCTCTCTTCCTCTTGTAGGTCAGAATTGCAAAGATAAATTAATCTGGCATTACAACTCAGAGGAGACTTACACCGTCAAGAGAGGGTATTGGGTGGCTTTTAATAGGAATACTTATCCCGGTAGTTCTTCTTTGGGGACCTTTTCTTGGTGGAGGAAGGTGTGGAATCTCCACCTGCCTCTTCAGATCAAGATCTTTTTGTGGAAAGCCTCTAGGAACATTCTCCCTACGTCTTTTAATCTGGCCAAAGGAGGGATCGGTGATTCCAGGGCGTGTGTGTTCTGTGGTAAGCTTGAAATGGTTATCCACGCTTTGTTTCTTTGCCCACGTATCAAAGGTGTATGGATTTTGGCATCCAATTTGTTACCAGACAGGCCTAATCTGCACTTTATGGACTCGGGCGATCCTATGGATGCCTTTGAGAGAAACCTCCTTGATATCCCTCCCCAATCACTGGCTTTGGTGGCTTGTTCATGCTGGTTTGTTTGGTTTTCCAGGAATGCTTGGATCCATTGCGGGCTGGAGGGAGATGTGATTGTGGACAGAGCTCAGGCTTTTCTGCGTGAGTGGACTATCGTCCATCCTCTGCCAGCTAGTAGTTCGAGGGCTGTTCATGGTGCTTTGACGAGGTGGCTGAGGCCCGATCCCGGTTCTGTCAAGCTGAATGTTGATGCTTCGCTTTCTTCTAGAGGCACGGATGTGGGGGCTGTCATTCAAGACTGTAGGGGTTCGGTGGTGGCAGCTTGCTCGATCTTTTTGGACGCAGTGTTAGATATTTTCTCGGCTGAGTGTATGGCTATTCTTGAAGGCCTCAGGTTTGCTCGGAACAACAATATTCTGATTGATGCTGTTGAGTCAGATTCTAGCAAGGCCCGTGATGCTCTCTCGTCCCCTAGAGTGATGCTTTCTGAAACTGGAAATGTTATCTTGGCCATTAAGTCGAATCTAAATTTTCTTTCTAATTGTAGCATGAAGCATGTTTCTCGGGTGTGTAATTCTGTAGCGGATAGACTTCCTCGCTATGCTATTTCTGTTTCTTACTCTTCTTGTTGGTTTGGAGCTGTTCCTCCCATTGTAGAGGACCTATGTTTCTTGGAGCAGTTTCTAATATATATATATATCTTTCCAGTTAAAAAAATATGAAGTGGTTCTCTGAGCAACATAGCATCACAAAAGACACACTTCGACACCATTCTCGTAGTCATCATCAAGATCATGATATACACGTACTCGGAAGCACCATAGCGAAGGTGGAAAAGCCAAAGGATAAAATACATATACATATATCCCAATAATTCAAGGTTCAATTATGGCCCTGTGGATGCTTGTTGAAGTATAGCTTCAGTATTATATTACTTTGCGTAGCTTAGCTTTGTATAAACATGACGGTTCAGTTGCTGAGTTCTTGAGTGTTAGTTAGAGATTCTATTAGCCGAAGCTTAAGTTAGTTTGTCATTCTTTGTCTATAAACATCTATGTTTTACAAACTATTATTCAATCAATACAAACAATACGTTTTACATCTTACAACGTTCAACTGTACCTCTATGTAGAATAACATAACAAATAAAACAAAAGCAATTAATTTTCCAGTACTAGAAGCTCACGAATACCGAGTTTCAGAAGCCAAATGAGAATATCCAATAATATTCATGCACGGAATTAGTCAAACGCTCAAAGTGCACGATAATGAAGTTCATGAGGGGGTATCAAATCTATGACTTTGCATAAGAAAAGGCCAAAGATCAAAAAGTGAAATTAAAAAGCTAAAAAGTAAACTAATTGTTTTATCATGTAAAGCACAACAAAGTAAAACCCACTGAATGTTACTAAGCTTTCAGCCCTTCCATTTCAACCAAAAAAAGGCGCAGATCAAACTAATTTTCAAATTCGCTTCAATCAAGCAGACCAACTATTACTTTTTTCCTCATTCAGAAAATGAAAACACAGCAACTCGATCAGGTAAAAAAAACAGGAAGAGAAGTTAAAACAGTATACGTGATCGATCCGTACCAGAATCGGAGTTAATCCGGATAGGGCAAGAACTCAAAGAATTACTGAACAGTTGAATGAAAGTAGGTCAGTAATCGCGAGAGTGAGGTTGCTTCTTTCGGGACGTGATTAGAAATCTAAAGCTCGAAAGCAGGCGAGGATTGCGGAGGATGGAACGGCTGAGACTCCTCTTTACGTGCTTTTCAGTCGACCCTCCTCTGTTTCAATTATTACAGGCTATTTTTCTTCCTCTATTTCCCTTACCATTTCACTGTTTTGATTTGTTCTTTCTCTTTTCCTGTTTCGGGTAGCTCGCCGTAGTTGACCTCACTCTGTTTTCATTCTATTTGTTTAATATTTTTGTCTTGAGAATATCGGAGGCGGTTTGATTTTTAATTAACCCAATTCTCAAATAACTTCAAATATTTTAGGCCAATATTTTTATTAATCTTGTACTTTAATATTTTTATATAGTTAATGATTTAGGTATTGAAGTATGCACAATTTTAAAATTACTTAGGTAAGTCATTTTGATTAGAGAGGTGAATTACAATAAAATCTCACCATTTAAACCACAACGATAAAAGAACACATTAAAGACATATAAGACAAATACGAAAAGAGGAAGATGTTAAAAATGAGAATTGAGAGTAACATAAAAAAATAAATATGATATATGCATGGGGGAGGATAAGGGATCTGGTCGATTCGATTCAAAATATAAGAAATCTTTTTTTGTCAAATGCAAAAAAAATTGAATTAAAGCCAATTGTTTAGGAAAGAATCATCAAAGTTAAGGTTCTTATGTTTGTTCAAGAAGAGAAGCCTTTCCTTGATCATAAAGTGAATTTTCCTAGAGAGAAGAGAAGTATCAAGAATGTTACCGATAAAAATCCTTCTATTTCTCTCAAACCATTAACAATAAACAAAATTAGAAAAAACAAGCTTTGAGCTGATGGTGATGCAGTTTCTGTTATTACTGAGATGCCAGAGCCAGTGAATGAAAGCAGACCAAGTATTAGGAAAGGAGAGCAGGCCAGAATAGATGTCGGACAGATTTTGTCCCATTAAGGCAGAATATGCAACTAGAGTCCATGGGGCTTTTCCATTTTGCAATCCTGTCTTTAGTGGAGAGCTTATTGTGCAGGGGTATATTGCCCAGAACCAGACTATGTTATGCCAATCTACTATGCCCTGATGACTGTCCAGCAGTTCATAGGTTCTCCTAATTTTGGAGTAAACTGTAAGTTCAGTTTTTTCTAAATCTATGACCCAATTGACCAATTATTTACAGTCTGGTCGGTTTGTGTTTTACGCACAAAACCGGTCCATTCAGTCCTCATTATGACAAAACAGTGATTTTCAGTTAGATCAAATTTTTATGCTATAAATCACATCGAACCAACCTTACACACCTCTAATTTTAATTAGTCGAGTGCTTGACTGAAATTAAAATTCCAGTGGCTGAAATTTAAAATGGGAGTGAATTTCAGTGGCTGAAAGAATCATAAATGCATTTTACTCTAATAAATAAACTAGTTAAAGTGTGTGTGATATTTAAATATCTAGAATAACGTTCAATGTATTATTAAATATGAATTATAATGAATATTTATAAGAAAAATATACATGCTAGAAAAAACATAATTGTAATAAATTTGAGAACTAACTTGTATGACCAATAAGAAAATTTGTTTGGATATTCGAGTCAAGATATTAGAATACTTGCATACAAATTTTTATAATAAGTAGTAATTTTGTAAGATGTCTAAGTATTAGTTCTCCCCTAAGTATGTGAGATGGCAGACAAAGAATGAATGTTGTTTCTATTGTTGATTACCAAAGAAAAAAAAATACCGTCATTGTAAGATAATTGTAATAGAATCTCTTCTCAAGGAGTACCAATTTTAATGCACAAAAACTTTCCATTGGTTAATAAGGTTGAAATTACACATTTCAAAGCGTTTTACATAAATATTCATTTTTTTATTTATTTACATATATAATTATTTTTAATATATGATTTAATTATCTTTAATTTTTTTCCTCATTTTACCCCTATGGAGAGCTCTCTCCATCTAATTTCTCTCTTTGGTGTCCGCGGTATTTTCAAATATTGTCACTGTGTTTGAAAACCCTAAAATGCAAATAAAGATTTTACAATACAGACCACGAAAACAGACGACCACACCAGGAAGAAGATAGCAACTGCAAAACTCCAATGGCGATGAAGACAAAGATGCGAGGAAGAAAGCTCAAAAAAGAATTTTAATGGAAGCCAAAATAAGATTAAACTAAAAATAGAGCTTTAATGAATACCCAAAACTATCTGTTAAAACACACATCAGAGCTTCAAAAATTACAAGCAAAACAACGAAAATACAACAAAAAAATGCACAAACCAAACTAAAATTTGATAAAATCACACTACAACTTCAATGAAAATGAGGAATAATCAAATAGCATAAAGAATGATGCAAATAGCATGGACGACGACAAAATGAAATACACCACTAAAGCTTCCCTGTGCACTGTTTGTTATTGTTGTACAGTTTTTTCATTTGTCTTTCTTCTGTTTTACGAATTAGTGATCTTTGTTCTACGCAATGATCTTTCTGGTTTTTTTCACTTTTTTCCAGATTACTTTATGCGAGGTATCACTTTTTTTAGATCTTTTTCTACGTGATGGTATTTAAATTAGATACGTATCGTATCTAATTTACATACATTACTCATGGTTATGTAAGAGTGTTTAATGTTTCACATTATTCTGGTGTTCATAAACAAAAACAAACAAGTATTTAAATTAGATACCATTCTAATTTATGTATATTACACGTAATCAGTGTAAAGGGTGTTCAATATTTTATATTATTCTAGTGTTCATAGAAAAAAAATAAATCAGTATTTAAATTAGATACAATACATATCGAATTTATATACATTACACATAGTCAATTTTCTTCCCTTCCATTAAACTTGTTGTTTCATTAAATTACAGGTACAATTATGCTTATTTTGGGTCATTACACACGTAACTGTAGCGTGCTACACTAGTGGGTTGTTTCATTCATAACTGTAGCGCGTGTATCTAGACCATTTTCATTAAAAGCCTAATGATAAATGATAAAATTAATTAAAACGGTAATTCCCCTTAATTTTCCATTTCCCTTTAACAAAAAAATTGCAACTTCTCTCTAAATAAAATGTTTAGGCTAGCATAATAATATAAATTATATATTATCATTACATTTCAATAGATTATACATCAAATTATAACGGGTCTTTTTTTTATCATGACATCTATGCTTTTTAATTTAATTTGTACAAAATTACAGAGTAAGTTTTCAATAAGTGAGTTAAGGGTGATGTTCAAACGAGAAAAGTCATAGGATGGATACCTAGACACTCAGAGATGAGGAAGGGCATGGTGAACGACGAAATACTTCGGAGAGTTAAAAATAAGCGTAGATATGGAGATTCCCTAATAGGTCAATCTTTCAAATTGCTGCTGAATCCATGGGTAGGTAAGACAGAACCTGGCGAGCCATTGTTGGTCAACAACAAATAGACTGTTCGGTCTAGTCCGTCCAAACAGGTCTAGGCAGACCTGACCAGATAAGAAAAAAGTAAAAAAAAATATATAAAGAAAGTATCATTCAAAAATATATATTTTAATGCGACAGCAAAGAATCTCATTCTCAAAGTTATAATTAATATTAACACGTCAAATAATGAACGAGTAATGCCTTATTTTTTGAAGAAGTATATGAAATTTTGTCAATTTAGGAATGATCTTTTCATAATTGTGTACGTAATATTGGATAAAAATACATATGAAAAGCGTATAACAATATATATATATATTGATTAGTTAAATATTTATGCTACATTCCACTGTAGATTAGGATGTAAACATGATTTTTATAAAAGAGAAAAAAAATCATATATCCATGAAGGAAAGTATGATAAAGAAGATGTGTTTATCAAAAACATTAATAATAACGTAACATATAAGCGAAATATATTTTCAGTATGAACTCACCCAACATTTCAATTTTGACATTTGAAGACAACTGTTGAGATATTTTAGTACTAAATAGTTCTTATAATGTTTCATACTTTTCTAGATTTGAAAAGTTTCAAAAGTAATAAATTTGTGTAGTTAAATAATCAATTATTTCATTTTTATAAATACTAACAATAAATTAGCCGAAATTTGATGTGAATGCAATATACTAACGAGCATTAGAACTTAGACATCTAGAGATAAATAAGACGTTTATATAATTTAAACAACCAAATATGAATAACAAAAATTAATTTAAGTATATTAGATAACAATTTGAAGAGATGAATGAATTAATATATAGACAATAGCACAAAGTACATGACAAAATTAGAATACTCGATAAAAATGTAAGATATAGAAACATTATACCTTATTTTAAAATTTTAGGAAGACAGGTGTGTATTTTGTTCATATATTTTATATCTATCAAAAAAGCTTCTCAAATATTATATATATATAATCTTTTTTAGAAAATGGGAGAACTGGCTAAATAGCCATTTTTCTTCTCTACAAGCTTTTCAAGAAGACATGACATATTATTGGCAGGGATGTTTGTGAGGCTGTTTTGAAAAATTTTCAACATGGTGAACTTCTTAAAGAGCTTAACTAAACTGCTATCACCCTTACTCCAAAAGCCCCTTATCCCACTTAGGTGACTGAGTTTAGACCCGTTGCACGTTGCGATCTTGTGTACAAGTGTATCACAAAGCTTCTAGCTATCAGGTCGCAGTCTATCCTCCCTAACCTTATCAGCCTCAATCAGACAACCTTTGTCCCAGGGAGGACCATCTCAAATAATATCTTACTTGCACAAGAGATTATGAGAGCATATCATAGACACACAAACATTCCTAGATGCACTTTCAAAGTGGATCTAATGAAGGCTACAAAGTTTTGGCTTACCTCTCAGATTCCTTAACTGGGTAATGTAATGTGTTACTTCCCCTCACCTATTCCATTAATATCAATGGTTGTTTGCAGAGATTTATTACTGGTAAGAGAGGTCTTAGACAAAGAGATCCCTTATCCCCTTACATGTTTGTGCTATGCATGGAGATTTTAACTGGTATATCAAATGTTTGTGCTTCTCTTCCTTCTTTTCATTTTCACTGGAGGTGCAAGAGGGATAGAATAATAAATCTTTGTTTTACTGATGATTTACTTATCTTTTGAAGGGTGACTTAGATTCTGTTAGGATCATTAAAGCTGGTATTGATCTTTTTAGCTCCTTGTCTGGTTTGATTCCAAATGCTTCCAAGAGTAACGTCTTCTTTTCGGGTATCAATGACTCTTTGAAGTGCTTGTGGACAATCGATCACTCACAGAATCAAGGCTTGAGAGAATAGACATTTAACCTATGCTGGGAGACTTCAACTCATAAAGTCCATTCTTATAGCTGTTCAAAGTTATTGGGCTAGCCTGCTTATCTTTCCTAAACAGGTCATAAAGAGCATCAATACTGTTTTAAGGAACTTCTTATGGACAGGTAAACCCCATACTTCTTCTGGTGCCAAAGTTACTTGGTCCAATGTATGCACTCCTTCTTATTAGGGTGGTTTAGGCATAAGGGACTTAATTGTATGGAATATTGCTGCTGTTTCAAAACAGTTTGAGAAGTTGGTCATTTAGTCTAAAGACTCTTTCTGACTAACTTGGTGCAAGCATAATCTCTTAAAAGCTCACACAATTTTCTCTGTTAAGATGTCTACGGACTCTTCTTGGTCATGGAGGAAGCTTATTAGAATCAGAGATAAACTAGCAGGCTTTTGTGATCTGAACATAGGCAATGGTGCAATATTCTTCTTTTTACATACCCTTGGCACCCAAAGGGTATTCCGTACTCAATGGGGGGCAAGAACTTGGCTACGAACATTGGTCTACCTCTTAGTAGCCCATTGTCTCTGCTGATAAGGAATGGCTCTTGGGTTTGGCCTAAATATGCACTGGAAGCAAGCTTGCATCATTGGGGTTTTAACCTAAATATCAGGCAACCCGATACATTTACATACTTTTGGAAGTGGAATGTTAATCCAACTGGCTCTTTCTCCATAAAAGCCACCTACAATGCTTTGATGAATGAGTCCCCTAAACAGAATTCAGTAAGTCTCCTCTAGTTCTCATGGCACATACCCAAATGCTCGTTTGTGTCCTGGTTAGCTATCCTTGAGAAACTGGCCACCAAAGACCACGTTGTCAATGTTGGAATATGTCCATAAAATAGCATGTAATAACTATTTATTTGTATTTAGTTATTTCTCAGACATTAGTATTATTGAATTTTCATAAATAAGTTGAATGTTTTATTTTAAATTAAAGTGTGTTCATAAATTACTCAAGTCCTGAAACTTTCATCAACGAACGAAAAGTAAAGAAAGATATTCGCAGGATCAACTGGGCAATCGAATCTTATTACGACTGTTAGGTTGAACAAATGGATGCCGGTCATGGGGCATTGGAGCAGAGACTCAAACGGTTAACCTATACATGTTATGAACATCTTAAATAGACTGGTAACAAATTAGTTTAGAGCCCAAAACCGTTTACCTAGCTCGAAATCCAATTGTTACACCTTAAATGTATTTTCATAATTACTTTAATCCTAAGGTGAACATGTCGCTTGACTTAGTTAGTTACAATCTTTGATATATCAAATAAGTGAGTTCAAATTAGCAGGCAATACCATGGCTATTGGGATTATAATTCAATTAAGTTGGAGTTACGTGATTCACATAAATGAAAATTCGTGGTTGGATTGCGAAAGCAACAATATTACCTCATGCTTTATTGATGGGTGTGTGAATAAATTAACCTGGCCGGGTATTCAATGAATTGAGTCATTGATTAAGACTTGTGAATTGTACGAGACAATTCACTATTATGTATTTCTTATTTATAGTCAATAAATGAGTTAAGAAAATAATAACAAGAGGGGTATAATAGTAATTTTATACTTCGTTATTGTTACTAATATTTACGATGGGTATTATGTTAAAATATTATGTGGACCGTGAAAATAAAAAGAGTTTATTTACAACAACAAAAAATGTAGCGCGCATGAATCGATAGTTGATTCGGTATCGAACCTATAGTGGAGTCGTACGATGTCAGGATTAAATAGGTCGGGAATTTATGGAGATAAATTCGCCGGGTATTTGAATCCTTAACTTTGTTCATGTGGATCCATTCGGTCTCAGAAACAACTCATGAGAACAAGCATAGAGAAACGAAGTAAATTTGATCAAAATGTGTTTTGGTGCCAATGCATATTTCCTACATCTATATGTGATGAGTGATATCATTTAATTAGTTAAGTGTGATTATTTGTATTAAAGTTAATTAGTTTATTATTTTCCAATTATTAGATAATTATTAAATTAAAATTAATTAATTAATTAATTGATAATGATCAATTAGATTGATAAATTTTAATACAATTCTAACACTGTGGAGATATACTAATTTTTGGCAATTTGAATATATGAGAGTGAATTTTTAAAAATTTAAAATATATGGGTATATTTGTAAATATAAAAAATTAGATTTTATAAATATCTAATAGCAATTTAATTGCAGAGAGAGATAGAAATATATCTCTCATATCAGTACAGAGAAAAAAAGTTTTCTCCCCTTCCTAGTGATTGCCGCCTTAATAGAGCATGGAAGGAAAAATATTCAATTTTTTCCTTCAATCGTTTTGAGAGCGCATACTCAAATTCCTACACAAAATTCTCATGAGATATATTTCTAAAATTAACGGGTGATTGTTGGTGGGAGAAATTCTCAAATCGATCCTGGAGTTCAAGTGCGCGATTCGGATCAAAAAGCTTGAAGAACATGAAGAATACTCGAAGGAATTTCGCCAATTCGGAAATTCTCCAATACAAAACATAGGTGAAAATTTGTTTCTAACCTTATTTTCTCGTTTAATATCGTGTATGCACAATCGCACGTTGTTTGGTTTTAAATTATTTAATTCGATTAAACAAGTGAATTGAAATAAATTTTGATATTCCACACACGAACCGTTCGTGGTTCAAACTTATTTTTTAGTTAATTTTAAAATCTACCGATCCCAGCAATTGGTATAAGAGCCATAGGTTCTTGATTATGCATATAGATATTTGAAACGAAGATATCGTGAATTTTGTGGATATCGGCATATGATTTTGTATTGTAGATTCAAAATTATTTTGAATGTGTTATGTGATTGGATCCCTAACTATTGACTCTAGGCGTTTTTATTTCAATTTAGAATTATGTACGCTGGATTTGACGCATAGGATTATATGTAGTTTATTTTATTGCAAAAATTATAATTTTATAAATTTGACGTAAAATCGTCGTCGCCTCGAATTCATCGCCGAAGTACTATTCACATTGAAATCACTGTTCACGTCGGAGTTACTGTTCTGACAGCCGACGATATTGTTCCGACGTCATCATCGCTGTTGTCCGTGGCCATGCCCTGCATGGCGACTAGGGTTTGTGAAACCCTAGGCAATAACAATTAGGACTTAGAAAACCCTACGATGTTTTGCAATAACCCTTATCTTATTTTTTTTTATCTTTTAAAATTTTGAATTTTGAAGTTTAAATTTTAAACGAATAAAAGATAGTTAAATTCAAAAGATAACTATCAATTTTATCTTTGAATTCAAAAATAATTATCTTTTTTATCTTTTGAATTTTGAATTCAAAAGATAATTATCAATGTTATTTTTTATTTTATTAAAAAAGAAAAATTGGATTATTAATGAGATTATTTAATTAGAAAAATAGTTTTTCTTAATTAAAGTATTTTAATCAAAATTTAATTTTTGAATTTTGAATTTGAATTTTGAATTTTAAGTTTTAAATTTGAATTTTAAAATGAGAATGGACTTTAGTAAAGAGTTACAAAGTGGTGAGACAACATGGAGAAGAAGGAGAAAATTACAGATGCCATGAATATTAGTTTATAAATTAGTTTATAATTTATTTATTATTCTTTTTGGGTTGTAATTAGAAATGAATCAATAGAGAGGTTAATTTTAAATGTATGATTTAATTTTAATCATGCATTATCATATAACATGTCATATACTAAATCAAATTTCCACGCAGCATGTACGTGCATCATTATAGATTAATTTAGAATGGTTATAATCTAATTACAATGTGAAATTTATAATGGTTATGATTTTAAATTAAGATTTAAAATTAAGTAAAGGATATAAATTTCATCACGTTTTTCAAATTAATCAAAGTTATGTTTTTTTCTAAAAACTAAGTGGGAGGGTTGTTTACGTTAAAATGTTCACAATCTCTAACGCGAACTTGATCGTGCCACGAGGAATGGTTTAGAACCGCTCATTGCAGTCCTCTCTTCAATGTGAGAAACTTTGGAGTCGTGCCGCTTTGCGTCATCGAATTGCTTGAGAAGCTAAAACTTCTAAAGGAAGTGGTGGGACAAGGTCGTCCCATAGGCGGACTGTTAGTCCATAGTAACTTTTATGAGTCGATGCGTTGGTTAAACACTTAAACTAAAACACATTGAAATCCCCACTTAGGGGCTAGTCAATGGGGTCAAGGTGACCAAAACCATTGGTGATTGGTTAAGCTAGATGTGGAGACATTTGAACGTTAACCAAACGAGAAAAGTCTCGATGCGATAGGAGATAGTTTGGACTTCATACCACGATGAAACAAGCTATCATTTTTTTATCGTAACATCATAGAGGAAATATTTTTTGATGGATTTTTAAATATTTAAGTAGTTGCATCATGTATCATACTTTTCTAAACGATTGAGCATTTATTTACACCGGTTTATTTAGTCTTTTTTATAATCATGTCAATATCCCTATTCTCAACTATCTTAAACGCGAATAATATTAACTGGTGATAATTACGGTGATTGGAAACACAATCTTAATATCGTACTGAAGATTGAAAAGCACAAGTTCATGCTCACCACCCCTTGTTTCTTTGAGCCATTTAGTGAATCGACTCAAGAGGAAAATGATGATTATGCTTCTTGGCTACGTTCTGATGAGATAGCAAGATATTACATCTTGGCTTCTGTTAGCAATGTGTTGAAACAACAACATCAGAATTTGGAAACCGCCGCTGATATGATGTTGAACATCACCAAAATGTTCGGAGATCAGGATCGTCAAGCCAGACAAACAATTGTCGCAATTTCATGAACTACATGATGGAACCTGGAACCCCTGTTAGAGAACATATGATGTTGATCATAATTTATCTGAATGAGATGGAGATCATAGGTGCTGAGGTTGATGGTGAGACTTAGGTGGATATGATCCTAAAGATTTTTCCTAGTACCTTTCAGAACTTCAAGCTTAACTATTCGATGAATCAGGTAAAGTACTCACTTCCTAAGCTCATGAAGGAGTTGCAAGCTGCTGAGACTTTGTTTCTGAAGAGCAAGAGAAAGTCTGGAAAGATGCTAACTTTACTTAAAGAAAGCCTTCCACCTCTGGCTCTAAGAAGAAACAGATAAGAGGTCCAAGGAAACTGAAAAAACAGAAGCCGAGAGCTGCCAAAGGCAAGAGCACTATGAAAGTAGACAAGTTGAAAGATAAGTGTCATCACTGTGGAGCTGTTGGTCATTGAAAACGTAGCTGCACAGAGTATATCAAAGGGTTGAGATCTAAATGTATAGTAATGGTTATTGAGGCATGTTATGTAGCTGACTCTACTTTATCTTGGATTGTAGACTCTACAGCTACTAACCATATTTGTTGCTCCCTACAAGGGTTCTGGGCAGTCAGAAGGCTTGGCGATGGCGAGTACAGCTTTCGTTGGGGTAATTAAGCACTAGTATCGGCTGTATCTATGAGAACTAGTAAATTATGCTTTAAGAAACATTTTATTATTTTACATGATATTTATTATATCCTAGTTTTTGGGAAGAATCTTATTTCTATTGGTGCATTAATTGAGTAAGGATTTGATCTTAAATTTATTCATAAATATATTGGTATTTTAGAAATGAATGCCTAATTACTGTTGCACGCATATTTAATAATGGTTTCACATAAAAACAATAGATCCAATGATATGTGACACTAAAATGAATAATGATTCACAGAGGATAGTAAAAGGTTGAAGTATGACTCAAGCGATCTAACTTATTTGTCGCACTTACGCCTTGCACATATTAGCTTGGACATTATTAAAAGACTTGAAAATGATGGTCCTTTGCAAACTTTAAGTGTGTGATCATTATCCACATGCGAGTCTTGTATTGAAGGCAAAATGACCAAGAGACATTTTTCAGGTAAAAGGTGAAAGAGTCACTCAATGCCTTGAACTTATACATAGTGATATATGTGGGCCATTGAATATCCAAGCAAGAGGAGGTTATGAATACTTCGTAACCTTCACTAATGACTAATCACTTTTTGATCATGTTTATCTAATGCGTCAAAAGTCTGAAACCTTTGAAGATTTCAAAGAGTATAAGGCCTTGGTTGAAAAGTAATTAAAAAAAACAAATCAAAACAATACGATCCAATAATGATGGAGAGTACTTGCTAGGAGAGTTCAAAGACTTTCTTAAGGAAGAATGTATTCTTTCTCAACATATAGCACCTGGGACGCCACAATGGAATGGTGTGCCAGATAGAAAAAAATAAACTTTGATGGATATGATAAGATTCATGATGATTTACTCATCCCTCCTAGATTCCTTCTAGGAATATGTCTTAGAAACATCGGTATATATTTTGAACCAAGTTCCGTTGAAGACGGTGTCTAGTACACCATATGAAAGATGGTATAGACGAAAGTCGTCTATTAACCATGTTAAAATATGGGAGTGCTCAGTTGTGCTTGAGGAATTATTGAGTTGGAGTACACCGACTCCCTAATCAAAAATTATTTATGATTCAATAATGGAAGAACCACGACAGAAGCCAGAGCTTACGGAGCCCCGACGTAGTGGGAAGGTTATGAGACAACTTGAAAGGTATATGTCCTATGGAGAAGCTTTGACAACTGTCTCAGATAAGGACATTGATGAATTTGTCTCCTACACGGAGGTCATGGTTGGCCCTGAAGCAAACTTATGACAAAAAAATCATGAATGTTGAGATACATTCGATGTATTCAAATGGAGTCTGGAAGCTTGTAGATCCTCCTAACGGGTTAAAACCTGTAAGATGCAAATGGATCTATAAGAAAAAAAAGTCCGGATAGAAATGTAGAGACAATCAAAGCTAGGCTAGTAGCGAAGGGCTACACCCAAAAAGAAGGAATAGACTATGGAGATACATTCTCGCCGGTGGCCATGCTTAAATCCATCCGAATTTTTTTGTCCATCGTTGCTGCCATTGATTATGAAATATGAAAAATGGACGTCAAGACTTCTTTTCTGAATGACAATCTTGATAAGCGCATTTATATGGCTCAACCAGATGGGTTCATGAAGAAAAGTCAAGAGAGTAAAGTTTACAAACTGCAGAATTTCGTTTATGGACTCAAGCAAGTATCACGGTCGTGGAATATTAGATTCGATGAAACTGTTAAGAACTATGGTTTTTAATAGTTAGTGGATGAGCCTTGTGTGTATAAGTTGATACACAAAGAGAATGTGGTTTTTCTAGTTTTGTACGTAGATGATATTCTACTCATTGGGAATGATGTAGGAAAATTATCTGATGTCAAGATATGGCTTACAAAATAATTTGATATGAAGGAGCTTGAAAAAGTTGCATTTGTCTTAGGTATCCAGATCTTTCGAGATAGAAAGAATAGACAATTGACACTATCTCAAGCATCTTATATTGATAAGGTGTTGGATCGATTCAGTATGTAAAACTCCAAGAAATGATTTCTACCTCTTAGACATGGAGTCAACATCTCCAAGGAGTAGCCTCCCAAGACTCCTCAAGAAGAGGAAAACATGAGAAAGATTCATTATGCTGCAGCCTTAGGAAGTCTCATATATGTGATGTTTTACACTAGGCCATACATTTGCTATGCCGTAGGCGTGGTGAGTCATTTTCAATCTAATCCTAGAATTGAGCACTGGAATGTCGTCAAACATATCCTTAAGTATTCTTAGGAGAACAATGATTACATGATTATGATTTAGGAAGTGACTTGAATATGACGAGGTATATTGATTCTGATTTCTAAGCTGATAAGGATTCCAAGAGGTCCACTTCAGGATCGGTGTTCATCCTGAACGGTGGAGCAGTTATATGGAGAAGTATCAAAGTAGTCTTGCATTGCTGATTCTACCATGTAAGCTAAATATGTGGTAGCTTGTGAAGCTGCAAAGGAGGCTATATGGCTTAGGAAGTTCTTGAAGAATCTAGAAATTGTTCTAGACGCTAACAAGCCCACGACACTTTATTGTGATAGTAGTGGGGCTGTAACAAATTTTAAGGAACCTAGAATCCATAAGAGATCCAAAAACATAGAACGTTAATATCACCTGATTAGAGAAATTGTTTAGCCTGGAGACGTTCTCGCTACACATATTTCGAGGGTCAACAACCTGGTAGATCCATTCATAAAGGCTTTAAGCAGTAAAGTTTTTTATGGTCATTTGGAGGGTTTGGGGATAAGAGATTGTACATGCCTACTTTAGTTCAAGTGGGAGATTTTTGGAATATTTTCATAAAGTAACATGTAATAACTATTTACTTGTATTTAGTTATTTCAAAGACATTAATATTATTAAATTTTTATGAATAAATTGAAAGTTTTATTTTAAATTAAAGTGTGTTTGTAAATTACTAAAGTCCTGGAACTTTCATCATGAATGAAGAGTGAAGACAAAGACATCTCTAAACGAACTCTTCTGAGAAAATTCAGAATAATATTCGCAGTCTTACGATCGAGTGGGCAATCGAATCTGATTACGACTATTAGGTTGAACCAATGGATGCCATCCATGGGGCATAGGATTGAAGACTCAAACAGTTAACCTAGACATGTTATGAACATATTGAATATACCAGTAAAAAATTAGTTTAGAGTCCAAAACCGTTTACCTAGCTCTAAATCTAATTGTTACACCTTAAGGGTATTTTTATAATTACATTAATCTTGAGGTGAATACGTAGCTTGATTTAGTTAGTTGTAATATTTGATATGTCAAATGAGTGAGTTAGAATTGGTAAGCAATACCCCACCTATTGGGATTGTAATTTAATTAAGTGGGAGTTACGTGATTCACAGATATGAAAATTCATGGTTGGGTTGTGAAAGTAACAATATCACCTTATACTTTATTGATAGGTGTGTGAATAAATTAACCTGGTCAGATATTCAATCAATTGAGTCATTGATTAAGAGTTGTGAATTGTACGAGACAATTCACTATTATGTCATTCTTATGTTAGAATATGTTCATAAAGTAGCGTGTAATAACTATTTATTTGTATTCAGTAATTTTTCAGACATTAGTATTGTTGATTTTTTATGAATAAATTGAAAGTTTTGTTTTAAATTAAAGTGTGCTTATAAATTACTCAAACCCTTGAACTTTCATCAATGAACGAAGAGTGAAGACAGAGGCGTCTCCAGACGAAATTTTCTGAGAAAGTTCATAACGATATTCACAGTATTAGGATCGACTGGACAATCAAATCTAATTATGACCGTTAGGTTGAACTAATGGATGTCAGTCTTGGGGCATGAGAGTAGAGACTCAAACGGTTAACCTAGACATGTTATGAACATGTTGAATAGACTGGTAACAAATTAGTTTAGAGCATAAAACTGTTTACCTAGCTCTAAATCTAATTTGTTACACCTTAAGGATGTTTTCATAATTACCTTAATCCTGAGGTGAATACGTAGCTTGACGTAGTTAGTTCCAATCTTTGATATGTCAAATGAGTGAATTCAAAATGGCAGGCAATACCTCGGATGTTGGGATTGAAATTCAATTAAGTTACAGCTACATGATCCACATATATGAAAATTCGTGGTTTGATTGTGAAAGCAACAATATCACATTATGCTTTATTGATGGTTGTGTTAATAAATTAGTCTGGTCAGGTATTCAATGAATTGAGTCATTGATTAAGACTTCTGAATTGTACGAGACAATTCACTATTATGTTTTTCTTATTCATAGTCAATAAATGAGTTAATGAAATAATAACAAGGGGTAAAATAGTAATTTTATATTTCGTTCTTGTTACTGATACTCACTATGAATATTATATTAAAATATTCCGTGGACCGTGAAAATAAAAAGAGTTTAGTTACACCAACAAAAAAGTAGCGTGCATGAGTCGAGAGTTGATTCAGCATCGAACCTATAGTGGAGTCATATGATGTCAGGATTAAATAGGTTGAGAATTTATGAAGATAAATTCACCGGGTATGTGATTCATTAGCTTTATTCATGTGGGTCCATCCGGTCTCAGAAATAACTCATGAGAATGAGAATAGAGAAATAAAATAAATTGGATCAAAATGTATTTTGGTGCCAAGGCATATTTTCTAAACCTATATGTGATTGGTGATGTCACTTAATTAGTTATGTGTGATTATTTGTATTGAAATTAATTAATTTATTATTTTTTAATTATTGGATAATTAGTAAATAAAAATTAATTAATTAATTGATAATGATCAAATTAAATCTAACAATTGGATTTATAAGTTTCGATACAACTCTAACGCTATGAAGATATACTAATTTTTGACAATTTGAATATATGGGGGTGAATTTTCAGAAATTTAAAATATATGTGTATATTTATAAATATCGATAATTAGATTTTATAAATATCTAATGGCAATTGGATTACAAATAGAGATATAGAGATATATATCTCATATCAGATACATAGAGAAATATTTTTTCTCCCCTCCCTAGTGATTGTCGCCAGTTGAGAGAGCATTGAAGGAAACATATTCGATTTTTTCCTTCAATCAATTTTGAGAGCCCAAACTCGAATTCATACACAAAATTCTCGTGAGATATATTTCTGAAATTAATGGGTGGTTGTTGCTGGATGAAATTTGCAAATCTTTCTTGGAGTTCAAGTGCGTGATTCGGATCTCGAACCTTGAAGACCACGAAGAATGCTCGAAGGAATTCCTCTAGTTCATAAATTTCTCGATACAAAGTATAAGTGAAAAATTATTTCTAACCTTATCTTCTCATTTAATATCATATATGCATAGTCACACGTTGTTTGGTTTTAAATTATTTAATTTGATTAAATAAGTTAATTGGATGTTTTTTATATTCCGCCCACGAACCGTTCGTGGTTCAAACTTATTTTTAATTAATTTTAAAACCAACTGATCCCTGCATCTTATTCACTTTCAATAAAAGGGTTAAGAAAATAATAACAAGAGGGGTAAAATGATAATTGTACATTCCACTCTTGTTACTGATAATCACGATGAGTATTATGTTAAAATATTCTATGGACCGTGAAAATAAAAAGGGTTTACTTACACCAACAGAAAATGTTGTGCTTATGAATCGAGAGTTGATTCGGTATCGAACATATAGTCGGGTCGTACAATGTCAAGATTAAATAGGTCAAGAATTTATGGAGATAAATGCGTCGAGTATTTGAATCCTTAGCTTTGTTCATGTGGGTCCATTCGGTCTCAGAAATAGCTCATGAGAATAGGAATAGAGAAACAAAATAAATTAAATCAAAATGTGTTTTGTTACCAAAACATATTTCCTACACTTAATGTGATCGGTGATATCACACTAATTAGTTAAGTGTGATTATTTGTATTGATATTAATTAGTTTATTATTTTATAATTATTAGATAATTAGTAAATAAAAATAAATAAATTAATTAATAATGATTAATTAAGTCTATCAATTGGATTGATAAATTTCAATACTTATCTAACACTGTAGAGGTATACTGATTTTCAGCAATTTTAATATATTGGGGTGAATTTTTGAAAATTTAAAATATATGAGTATATTTATAAATATCAAAAATTAGATTTTATAAATATCTAATAGCAATTTGATTGCAGAGAGAGATAGAGATATATAGATCTCATATCAAATACAAAAAAAAAAAAGAATTTTCTCCCCTCCCTAATGATTGCCGCCGAAATAGAGCATAGAAGAGAAAATATTTGATTTTTTCTTTCAATCGTTTTGAGAGCTCACACTGAAATTCCTACACAAAATTTTCCTAAATATATATGAAATTAATGGTTGGTTGTTGGTGGATGAAATTTTCAAATCGCTGTTGGAGTTCAAGTGCGTGATTCAGATCCCGAACCTTGAAAAACACGAAGAACGCTCGAAGGAATTTCGCGAGTGCGTGATTCTTATCTTCTCGTTTAATATTGTATATGTTTAATCGCACGTTGTTTAGTTTTAAATTATTTAATTTGATTAAATAAGTTAATTGAAAAGTTTTTTTATATTACGCTCACAAACTGTCCGTGATTCAAACTTATTTTTTAGTTAATTTTAAAACCTATCAATCCTAGCCGTCAAATGTGACCCAATGCAGGGACTGCCGGTGTTTTTTGCTCCTCATGTGATGAATCTGTTTCTCACCAATTTTTCTTTTGCAAGACCAATACTCCTCTATTTGCAGGCCTTTTTGCTAGATGTGATGTTCACTGTAATGCTTAGGATTGGATAGAATTTCTCAACTGGATCATTAGATCTTATACTGGGAGAAACTATAATGCAGTGTGTATCAAGCTTGTTTTTTCAGTTTTTATATATTGCACTTAGCTTGAGAGGACTAGACGAGTCTTTCTAGGCAAAATCATAGACTCTTCTATTACTCTTAGGCATATCATCAATATGATTAGAGATAGGCTTTTATATCTTCATGCAGAAAAAAGAGTTGTATTGCACCCAAATGCACTAGACAATTGGATTTAACTTGTCCATCTGCTTAGTCCTTGGTGTCAACCTCGTGCATCCTGCTTTTCTCTCTGTTTCTTGGGGGCATGCCCTTGTATCTTGCTTTTATTAGTACTCTTTTTTTTTGCGTGTCAGTACTGCGCACAATACAATGAGTAGCATTGTGCGTTGTATGACGTATTATGATTTTTCAAACACACATTCAAAATTAATTATTTACAACACTTAAATAACTTATCGACATCTCATAAAAATAGACTGAATTTTACGGAAATTATAGTGTATTGCCTTTTTAAAAGTTTTACATGTAAAAATGATATTTATATTTACCTTTTTTGAGTTTTACGTGAGCTAGTATCCTTTAGATATAATAAGTTTGGAATTCGTTATTTCACTCACCGGATAATGTTAGTTAAATGGTTATATTTACATCTAATAATTTTCAATAGCATTTTGCCTATTATTTCTAATAGGGCCATTCTTGTTAAGCCTTAAATTTTATTTATAATACAATAAATAAATAATTTATTGATATCTCAGTGGTGAAATAATTTATTTATAACTTCACATATGTAAATAATTCAAATACCCCACCATAACAAAAATAATTGGATTTTTTAGTAATTAATTTATTGAGTTGACTAGTTTATTGATGTCACTAATTTATTGATGTAAAATAAAGGAATGTAACTAATTTATTAAGGTAAATTATTTATATTTTAATATTTTAGGGGTCGCATAAAGCAACCATACTGTCACGTTAGCACCGCTAGCGCAACGGACGTCAACAGTGCTGGCGTAATTTGTTTTTTAAAAAATAGAGGTTGCTCACGCAACTTTGTTATTGTCAGGGGTGTAAGTGGTTCGGTTCGGTCCAGTTTAAGGAGTTTTACCGAGTCGAACCGAACATACCATTTTACACCATTAGCAACTAAACCGAACCGCTCAATGTTAAAAAATGAGCCGAACCGAGCCCTCAAAAATAACAAAAAATAAATCGGATTGTAAGATGTAACGCAAAGCAAAAAAACTCATCAAATTTCAATCAAATCTCAAACCTAATTTCTAACTAATCTCAACCAAATTGCCAATAGATGCAATACCAACATCAATCTCAACTAAGTCTTTGACATATTTAAATTTCAACTGAGAATACAAAATATTTACAAAAATAACAGAGAATACATGAAAAAAAAGATACAATTTAGGTCCTATAGACACACAGAGAGATAGACAGAGAAAGTAAGAGAAAGAAATAGTGATAGAGAGAGAGACGAGACTAACTGATGAAAAATAAACCTTAAAAAAATTGAGACTTAAGATCTAGAAAAGACACGAACTGAGATATAGATAGTTGGGGGTTTCTCGGGCTCTACAATGACGGTAAGTGGGTGGAAAACCTGTGGCTCTACAACGATGGAGTTCTAATGAGAGGTTGTTCGGTGGCCAGTGAGGCAGAGGAGGACCTAATCGTGACGGTTGCACTGATGACAACGGCGACTACGAGATATTGTGTTCGAGAGAAAGAGAGAGGGAGGTTTCATTCAAGAGAGAGAGAGAGAACCTCTAGGCCTGTGTCTCTGTGATTTTGCGATGAGAGAGGGAGAGCGGGAGGGAGGCTGAGGGTGAGGCTGCGTGAAGTGAAGGGGGAGGGGAATTAGGGCAAATGAGTTATATATAGAAGTGCAGTTTTTTCATAAAAATCAAACACCGAACCGAACCGTCCTATTTTTCTATTTCTGGAACCGAACTAAAATCGTCTGAACCGATGCAGTTCAATCCGATTCGGTCAATTTTTACGGTTTGATCGATTTTTCTTACACCCTAGTTATGGCGCCAACGTTTAAAAAAATAGCTAGCTCAATAAAAACAAGCATCAACATAGCTGGCGCAACAAAAATCAGCTATGCTAACACAATTAAAAAATGCTAAGAGGGAAATTTCGTCCCATTCATCAGCCTAAAAAAATTCGGCCATTCTTTAGAAATTATCCGGTCATTTTATATCCAATGGATTTTCAAAAATTGTTTTTATTTCAAAACAATTTTCATAAACACTCGAATATGCTCTTTTTTAGAAGTGTTTTTTAATATTAAGATTGTATTTTTTGTTCATGTATATCAAAATGTCAAACAATAACATTTATCGATTAAATGTAATTTAAAGTAATGTATTTAAGTGATTTCAAATTAAACATTCTCAAACTCATTGTAAGTGCCATTGATAAATCCTTTCCATTTGCATTAAATTAATTACTAACATGAATATTTATGTATTATTTATTTGTTATGCTCTTTGCCAAGTAAGCTATATAATTTGTGTCTATCATGATACATTATAATTCCAAAAATATGAGTTTCACTCACGTCATCTCGAGAAAAAGGTAACAATATCAAGAGATATATTCCTAAGCATATTACTTATTATAAATAATTTTGATATATTCCTTATCAGGAGATATATTCCTAAATATATTACTTATTATAAACATATTACCCAGTATGAAAAACCCTCTACGAACAAATAAGAAAGATCATAATTTCAAAGGAGAATGAGAGAATAAATATACCATCATTTATGTGGAAAATCACTAAAGGGAAAAAACCACGAGAAGATTATTGATATTCACTTATGTAAAAGATTTTACATATTTGTTGATGAGAGAAGAGAGGAAAAGCAGTGCCTTTAGTTGAAGTTTGCTTAGGTCCTCTTTTTTTTTCTTTTTACATGAGCATGTACTTATAGGTTTACAATAATAATAATAATAAAGATAAGGGGGATGATCACACCTCCTATATATTCAGCTAATGTGATCTTCTTCCTTTCCCTTTCTCATCCGTCTCACTCAGCTGCCAATTTAATCACAACCACTTGACGATTTCCTGTGTTTCTGAGCCCATCAATCAGAACCACTTGGTAGCCTGCCAATTTGTCTTGTCCGGATAACTACAACTTACCCAAACAATTACAACCACATGATTGTCGGTCTGAACCCATTTTGTTATTCTTTCTCGTTCCGGAAGTGATGGTCCCCCGTTTTGGAGGTGATGGACCCCCTCGTTCTTGAAGTGATGGATCCCCATTCTTGAAGCGATAGTTTCCCATTCTAGAAGTGACGGTTCCTTGTTCTGGAAGTCATGGTTCCCCGTTTTGGAAGTGGTAGCAATCTATTTATGAATGTCTCTCTACTTCAGCCCGTAAATCATTTTTTCTTTACTTTAGCTTTCCGCGAGCCCTAGGTAGGTCCATTTTGTCCATGTGGTGGTGGATATTTTTTACCTATTCTTTGGCCCCTATTACACTCAACAGAATTTTATTCGTTGATGTGTAATGATGAAGAAAGATGCTTATTTTTCCCTTATTCCTGACTGTTTTTTACTCAGCTCTGATCTTTAGCTCTTCTTTTGTGTTCTAAAGTGCTTTTCTCAACTTCTTTTATTTTCTGTTCTGAAAACTTTTCTTTTTCCGTTCTCGAGCTCTTCTTTTCTGAAGACATTTTTTTTCCGTTCTCTAGACTTTCTCTTCTAGAAGATGTTTCCTTTCTCGTTTTCCAGACTTTCTCGTTCTGAATAAATTTTCTTTTCCATTCTCCACTCTTCTTTTCTGTTCTAAGCTCTTTTCTCAACTTCTTTTCTTTTCCGTTCTGAAGATTTTCTCATTTCTGAAGACATTTCCTTTTCCGTTCTCCAACTCTTCTTTTCTGCCTTTTTTTTACTGAAAACGTTTCTTTTTCCATTCTTCAGACTTTCTCGCTCTAAAGGCATTTCCTTTTCCATTCTTCAGACTTTTTCCGTTTTTGAAGACATTTCCTTTTCTTTCTTACATTTTGTTTCATCCTTTGCGTGTTTTTCTCATCATTTTTTTTTGTTTATTTTCCACATTTCAGTTAGAAGACTTTTCCCACTCTCAAAGGCTTGGGTATCTAGGCCGCTGACATTTTTTTTCACATTTTAGATAGAAGGTTTTTCCCGCTCTTAAAGACTTGGACATCTAGGCCGTCGACCAATTTTCAACATTTTAGAGATTAGGTTTTCCCACTCTCAATGGCTTGGGAATCTAGGTCGCCACATGTTAGAGATAAGGTTTTCCCACTCTCAAGGGCCTTGGCATCTAGGCCGACAACCTTTTTTTCACATTTTAGAGAAAATATTTTTTCCGCTCTTAAGGGCTTGGCATCTAGGCCGCCGACCTTTTTTCCACATTTTAGAGAGAAGGGTTTTTCCGTTCTCAAGGACTTGGGCAATTAGGCCGCCGACCTTTTTCCACATTTTGGAGAGAAGGTTTTTCTCGTTCTCAAGAGCTTGGGTATCTAGGTCGCCTACATTTTTTCCACATTTAGAGAAAAGGTTTTTCTCGCTCACAAAAGCTTGGAGATCTAGGCCGGTGACCTTTTTTCACATTTTAGAGAGAATGTTTTCCCGTTTTCAAGGGCTTGGGCATCTAGGACAACGACCTTTTCCATATTTTCTTTTTCCTTCTGAGAACAATGTCTGCAGGCACTCCCAAAGATTTAATGTCCTTCTGTGGAACCATGGCCCCGTTTTGATTTCCTTCTGCGAACGGTGCTCGTAGACACTGCCATGGACTTAAGCTCTTTCAATGAAACCATGACCCTATTTTGATTTTTTTTGTGGGAACGGTGCTCGTAGACACTCTCAAGGACTTAGGCTCATTCAGTGGAACCATGACCCCGTTCTCATTTCCTTCTGAGAACGGTGCCCGTAGACACTCTCAATGACTTAGACTCATTCAGTGGAACCATGACCCCATTTTGATTTTTTTCTAAGAACAGTACTTGTAGACACTCTCAAGGACTTAGACTCATTCAGTGGAACCATTGCCCTGTTAGGGGTTATGCCCTCAAAGCATGTGTACTGACATTTTAATATGAAATTTAAATAGGATTACATTTTCTTCTAATTGTTCTTCTAAATCATTGTTGAATAATTTATATAAATATCTGAAAATTCTATATTCATTATTGAGATTATGATCTTGTATTAGTACAAGAGGATTAAGATCATAGATAATGAACAAAATTGTCAGCAACATATTAAAGTATGAAATCTTTAATGAATGGTTGCTAGTACGATTCACTAAGCATTATGAATGCGTGTGATCTAGATCCAGATCATTGATGTGGATAAACATCTTAGTAAATATACTTTATATAATAATATCATATATGACAGGGTCGATGTGAATTAATATCTTTATTAACGTGTCTTTTATCATAAAAATTTAATACACATCAATTCGATGATCATATGTAGATCATGCTGAATCCTGAGTAGTCATGAACTTATATGCATGTCTATTAGATCTTTTGATTGACTCGTTAAGCTCTATTTGTTAATTAGGCTAGTGACTTTTATTTTACAGATTCAGTGATGTGGATGGCTGGGGACAAGATCTTACAAGATTTAGTCTTAGCTTCCCTAACGGATCGCATATTGGTTCTCTTAAATGTTAATTCTGAAAGTGAATGGTTATTGAGCTCAAAATTTATAATAAGATTATAAATTTGCCATTGACTGGTACCCTCTAAGTCTATAAGCAAGACTCCTTTAGAGTTATGGAATGGCTCAAAACCTAGTTTGGGTCATTTCCATATATGGGAGTGTCCAGCTCACGTTTTTAGACCCAAGACCGGAAAGTTAGACTCAATGTCTAAAATATGCATATTCGTTGGCTATTCTCTAGAGACCAGGGGTGGGTACTTTTATAGTCACAATTATCAAAAGGTGTTTGTGTTGACAAATGAAACCTTTCTTGAGCATGACTATATGCAAAACTACAAACCTCGTAGCAAAGTAGTTCTCGAGGAATTAGCGAATGATGAGATCAAACCACCTTCAATTTCTACTGATAAACGACAAACGAGAGAAACCATAGTTCCTGCAAAGGAAACCCCAGTGCAACGTCGTAGTGGGAGGGTTGTGAGACACTAATAAGGACAATCCATTATCTTATGAAAAAGCAATGGATGATCTTAAAAAGGAGAAATGACAAGATGCCCTGAACCAGGAAATTGAATCTATGTATTCCAATTATGTCTGGGAACTTGTAGATCCACCCAAATATGTCAGGCCCATTGGATGTAAATGGATATTCAAGAAAAAAAGAGGTGTAGATGGGAAAGTAGAGACTTTCAAGGCATAGTTATTGGCCAAGGGCTATACACAAAGGGAGGGAGTCGATTATGAAGAGACATTCTGAGAAAGATGTCTGTAGACACTCCCAAAGAGTTTGGCTCATTTCGTGGAACCATGACCCCATTTTGATTTTCTTCTAAGAGTAGGAATCATGAATTAATTGCCTCTCTCAAGGACTTGCGTCCTTAGTTCATTCTAAGAGTAGTACTTATGAATTTCCCCTTCCAATGACTTATGCCCTTAATTTCTTCTGAGAGTAGGGCTTATGAATTGCTCATCTGAAAGTCTTACGCCCTTAGTTCCTTCTAATAGTAAGGTTTATGAATTTCCCTCCCAAGGACTTACACCCTTAGTTTCATTGTCGAAGAAGAGAGAGAGAGTTGACAGTCTGCACGTTATCATACCAGAAGTTTTGATTGAGAGCTTCAAATTAAATTCTGTGAGATTCTTCAATAAGTAGACTTCTGTATCTTCCTGATGATATAAGATTCACCGTATAGTTGGCTTCCAATAAATATAGTTTAATTTTTAAAGTTGATCATTATGTATAATCTGCTCTTCTGAGCAGCGTATCATTTTGATGATATAAGATTCGTCGTATAGTTAGCTTCCAATAAATATAGTTTAATTTCTGAAATTGATCGTTCTACATAATCTGCTTTCCTGAGCAACACATCTTTCTGATGATATAAGATTTTTCATTTAATTTCCTTCCAATATTTCATGTTTCCATCTTTGATTCTGTTCCCATTTTCATTTTAACTTCCCGTTCTCAAGACTTTTCCTATTGTCAAGCTAATTCTGTTTTTGTTCTTAAGCTAATTCAGTTCCCGTTATGAAGCTAATTTCATTCCCATTTTGAAGCTAATTTCGTTCCCGTTCTGAAGCTAATTCCATTCTCATTCTCAAGCTAATTTCGTTCCCCTTCTCAAGCTAATTCTGTTCCTGTTATGAAGCTAATTCCATTCTCGTTATCAAGCCTTTTCTCGTTCTCAGGAATATTCTTGTTCTTAGGAATTTCCCGTTCTCAAGACTTTCCTGTTCTCGAGACTTTTCCCGTTCTCAGGACTTTCCCGTTCTCGAGAAACTTTCCGTTCTCAAGTCATTTCAACTCAAAACTTTAAATCAACTTAGAATTAAAACTCAAAACTTTATTTATCATGAGTCAAATAAGTTCACTCCTCCTTTTTTTAGAAGTTGATAATGATGTAAAAGAAATAAGCCAATCGAATATGCAAGGAATGAATTTAATTTTTGTTTCGTTTCCAGTTTTGTACTTGTTGTCGTTCCCATCTCTGCTTCCAATCTATTGCCATTTCTGTTCTCGCTTTCGTTGTTGATGGGGCGTTTGATGTGGTTTTTGGCATTTTAGAAGGGATTTCTCGAGTTTTTCTCTCTCTCTCAATGAAAGTACCAAAATGTAAATGATTTTTTCGGTATGAAAAACTTTCTACGAACAAATAATAAAGATCATAATTTAAAGAGAGAATGAGAGAATAAAGACACCATCATTTACGTGAAAAATATTTAAAGAAAAAAAGCCACGAGAAGATTGTTGATATTCACTTATGTAAAGGATTTTACATAGTTGTTGATGAGAGAAAAGAGAAATGGTAGTAATAATAATAATAATAATAATAATAATAATAATAATAAAGATAAAGGAGGATGATCACATCCTCTATATTTTCGACTGATGGGATCTTCTTCCTTTCCATTTCTCATTTCCCATCTGTCTTGCTTAGATGCCAATTTAATCACAGCCACTTGACGATTTCCTGTGGTTCCGAGCCCATAAGTCAGAACCACTTGGTGGCCTGTCAATCAGTCTTATTCGGGTCACTTCAGCTTACCCAATCAATTACGGCCACTTGATTGTCGGTTTGATCCCATTTTTCCCGTTCTGCTGTTCTTTCCAGTTCCGGAAGTGATGGTCCCCCGTTCTGGAGGTGATGGACCCCCCGTTTTGAAGTGATGGATCCCCCGTCCTTGAAGTGATGGTTCTCCGTTCTGGAAGCGACGGTTCCCTGTTCTGAAAGTGGTAGCAATTTGTTCATAAATGTCTCGCGACTTCAACCCTTAAATCATTTTTATTTTACTTCCGCTTTCCGCGAGCCCTTTTGTAGATCCCTTTTGTCTACGTGGTAGCAGGTATTTTTTACCCTTTCAATTATAATTCCAAGAGAGGAGCTAGATCATTAGGAGATAAATTTCACATCACATATTCCTCATTCTAAATCGTTAGTGCCTAACTCCAACAAATATTCTTCATACTATGACTCTCAATCTGTCTAGTCTTATTGAACTATTTTACTGACTTAATCTTGGAAGAGGATGACGGTTAGAGATCAATATTCCCCTGCCCATTATGGGTGAAAAATAAAAGAGAATGCGACTAATAACAGAAATTCTAACAAATACCAAGACTGCACGGATAGGGAATCTAAGACAAACTCAAATTAACAAAGACTATGCCGTTCTCCCATTCCAATTGTGGGGTTGAATCTGACATTTCGTTAGTCTCTCCAAGTGGTTGAGAATATCTCCTGTTCACATTTAGTTAGTGTGGCAAACAATTTATTTATTTTAAATAAAATACAACTTAGTCCTTAAAATTTACATTATGGTCAATTTGGTATATGCATATTTATTTTTTATATTTTAAATATTAAACATCATGGGCATTCCCATCCATGATCGTTAGAACAAAAAATGACATTTTGGTTCCTTCGTGCTTTTATCCACATGTATTCAATAGAATAAGATTACTCAAAATCTAAAACTATGTACGTAAAAATTAATTTTATCATGTGAGCGTATGTCGCATCCATTGTACAAACTCATAATTTCAATATCATCAAAGTTATTCAAATACTTTTTTTTATCAATCAGAAATGAGCGATATAATATCATATACAAGGAATAATTCTCATGTGTGTTAGACAACATTTTCAGAAGGTTTAGTCATGGTGGTATAATAAACCAAATAATAACATAAATGACAATTGAAAAATACAAGCATATTTCTTTAATTATTGATATCATTATTTTGTCTGTCGTTGTATTTGATTTAGTTAGAAACAGTTTCTGTTGGGGGAGAATGTCGTTTTACGTATTTTGAGGGAGCTGCGGAAACCATGCATGTTTTGCAAATCTTTTTCAAATCTTTCAAAAAAATTATTATTATTTAGTAATTAAAAGTTAAAACCAAGACTAAACTATACTTTTTTTTTGTCAAAAATGTAACAGTAGGCAAAGGCATTTGATTAAATACACAATTTCTAAATTACGGTTGCGTTTGCCGTTTGGTATGGAATATAATCTTTTAAAATTGATTATTTTTTTAATATTTAATTAAGAACATTTGTGTTTGATGAAACTGATGATTACATGTAGATTTTTCCAAAATTACTACTATGTTACCGTGATTTTGAGAAGTTGACCATAAATATCAAATTAAAACGAATTTAGAGTTTGAAGACTAAATTGACGAGGTTATTACAGGAAGTTTATTTTTTATTGCAGGCGAAATTAACTCAGCCATTGAACTGAAGAAACAATAAAAAATGTATTTATATTTTTGTTTAATTTTTCCGTCTTGCAAATATTTAAAAAAAAACAAGTTTTTCTTTAACGAATGTAAAAAAAAGAAATTTACCAAAACATATTTTTTCAAACACACCTAGCAGACATGTTTTGAGGTTATGGATTTTAATTTTTTTTAATGAAATTCATACTAAAAATGTTATTACCAAACACGTTTGTTTTTCGTATATTAAATATATTTCAGGGAAACATTATTCTTTTTCTTTTTTTATTTTTATAAAAATTTATTTTCAAGATGGATCATTTATTTGATGTGGCACGATAACAATAGATGACTACTTATAATTAATGACCATGGTGATTAAAAATTAAGCATAAATAATGAGGGGAATAGCAAAGTTGACAATTCATTCCGCTAATGAGAAGATTCCTTAGTAACAAATAGATAAATGGAGGAGTAAATTTCACTTATATCCCTTGAAGTTTCTCATAATTACAATTAGACCTATTTTGTTTGAGAAATAGATACTCACATGCCCAGCTAACTTTGTCTAACTTTGTCAAAGAGTGATTTCGTTAACCCCTTAACAATGTACATTGACGGAAAATAGCTTTACAAATAAAGAATTTTGTAGAAGGACTAAAAAGCCCATAATCAATGTACATATTAAGTTTTTAGTGCAAGATATTACATTCAAAACTGGCATATAGTTAGCATATAATTCAAAACATACAAAATAAGACTAAATTCCCACATTAAGAAAGAAGACAAAAATATATCTAAATTTTGCATCATTTTGGCCGGAAAAAACTTGTAATTGTTTATGTTGCAACCACCTGCAACCTAAATGGATTATTTATTATCCAAACGGTTGAGTTAGCCTTCACATCACTACTACTTTTAAATGAGGCTTAAAGAGTGAAATATTTTTAGATACAAATTATCCTTATTGTTATATGAAATTTCAAATTGATAAACATTTTGATATTCTCTCTACTAAAATCATATTTATTATGTCAATTATTTATAATATATTAGTATATTATAAAATTAAGAGATAAATTAGTTTAAATAAAATAATTTTTGTTAAAGAAATGGATAAATGAATAATTTGATATTGAANCCGCACTCTTATATAAGATTTTGAATTGATACGTCTCCTAATATTCTCTTTACCAAAATCACATTTATTATTCCAATTATTAAAAATATATGAGTTGTAAAAAATTCAGTAATAAATTACATCAAAGAATTTTATGAGTGAATAATTTAATATTGAAATTATTAGTTCAAATCTTTTTTTACCTTTTTTAGGAAATAAAATCCATCAACAAAAAAACTAATTAACAATAGTCAATATAAACATCAGAATGAATCACATCAAACCAAATACGGTAAGGAACCGAAACAAATACCAACTTCACAATACGATCAATAACTAAATTGCAGTATCTAGAAACATATCAAACTAAGATATTAATTAAAAAAGTTATTAACTCTCTATAACAACACAAAATTTTTAACAAAAAAAAACATCATCAACATTTAATATATTGAATTATTAACATTTAACACAACAAATCAGAAGGTAATCAAACACTTTTATGTGTAATGCTATTCATATTTTAATACATATTATTTAATGTTAATTTTTTCAACACATATAACGCACGTAGAATTGATTAGTTATTAAATGTGGATGGCAACGAGTCAATCGCCAGGTTCTGAAACTGGCAGCTTGAATTTCGATAATGCAGGTTTGGTGGTTTTTCCAATAGACACTATGATGGGTCCTTTTACCTTTTGGTGAGTGAATCGGTTCAGTGCCGTCATCTCTGCTTGCAAGCGTTTCCTCTCCGAGCTCGGTGATGTTCCGTTGCGAGCATGTTCACATTAGTTGGTTAGATTGTCCTGACTATACGATGATAGAGTTGTTTCAGGAGTTTTGTTGGTTGTGATCCTCTCATCATTACTGATATCTTAGTTCAAAATTTTGTTTAAGCTTAGTTTAAAAAGAGTGAGCAACAAAACAAGGAAGATGAGATGACGTAAAAAGAAAACTAATTATTTTCTATTTTTCTTAGTCTAAAGAGATTATCTTATAGTATCTTAATCTGTTAGGATGAGTAACAAAGACAGACATATGTAAATCTGAGGGGTGTGTGTCTTTTTCTAAAATAAGATTAGTAGGAAGTGCAATAAACAAACATATCACGTAATTGAATTTTACTCTAGATGAAGAAAAAATAAAAATTCATCTGACACTTTTTGCAGTTTGATTATGAATAGGGAAAAAATCACCTAAGACATGTGTACAGAAAGACCGAATCCCGAAAGGACGCGTGGATCATAAACATGGCCAGATTGGAGGCTAGATGAGAGAAAAAGAAATGGTTCAAATAGATCATGAAGTAAGCGAAAACACATACGAGAACGTTAAACGGGAAGGAATGTGATAACGGAAAGGACCATGGTAAAGGGAAAAGCAGACCGGTCGACGAGAAAAAGATTGACAAGGGACCCATGTCTCTGGAATAGGAAAAGAAACCTAAGACTCGGAGAACAACCTTGAACGGACAATGCACTCGCTGAACTGTGCGAGAATGGGAAAATAAGGATAAAAATGAGAGCGGAAACGAACGAAGGGAATCTGAAATAACAGTCAAATGGTTGTGATTGATTTAGGTAACTGAATGACTCGGATGAGACATGATGACATGCCACCAAGTGGCTACGATTGATTGGCTCAACCGCAAGAAATTATCAAGTGGCTGTGACTAATTGACGGCTGAGCGAGACAGACGAAAAATGAGGATAATCATTCCCCTCAATTTCTATTGTTATTTTAATCAACTCATGCAATTTAAGAATCCTATATAATGTCAATGTATTGATGAAAAACAGACATTCAATACAACTCAGAGCATTTACTCTTTACATTCTCTTATTCTTGAACTCCCTCTCTCCCTCTCTTGTATAAATCATTTACACAACCATTATCAATACTTTCCTCTTTGATCTCTGATCGGCGGAAAAAATCTTTTACAAGTTAAATAAAGGACATCTCTTTAATTTGAAAAATGACTTGTAACTTCTTGCATGTTAGGTTTCAGTGACAAAAAACTCAAAAAATACTTTCAAATTAACCAAATAACATGTAATACCAAAATTACCCCTAATATTCTTCAATTCTTAAAATGTTAAATCAATTTTTTAAATATTGAAACTCGATTTCACCTACACCCCAAAAAATAGTTGGGACAAATCGGTTACAGAGATAATCTTATTTTTCACACCTAAACCATATTTTTAGCAGAATATACTTATTTATCATTTTCTAAACTAGAAGAGATGAGTGTCTGATTCTGATGAATTTTCCTAAAGAAAAAATTATAGTGTATAGTCTCTTTTAATATTTTACTTGCAATAATATTTTTTACATTTTTAATAATTAATATGCCATATGATCATTTTTAAAGTATTGCATGAGTTAATTTTGTTTGAATATAACCATGGTACTTTTAAATTTTGGTATTCGACTCAATATATAATATTAATTAAAAGGACTATATTAACTTATAATAATTTTTAAGAATAAGTTTTACCTATTGTTTTTGTAATATGGTGGTTCTTACTAAAAACTCAAGAAACTGTTATAGGAAATTTTATAAAAAGATACGCACCTCATTGTTTGACGTGTGGGCTCATGTGCTCACTACCAACCGGTAACCCACCAACTGAGAAACCCAAGATCATTTAAAATTTAAAATAAAATTAAAAAAAAAACAAAAAAGAAAGAAAGAGACTCTATAAATTGGTCTTAGTACACTTCACATGACCACTGACTCCATTGGTACATGGGGCCATCTGCACAGTTTGCTATTGGGGAGACAGTAATTAATATTAATTACATTTAGTTATTATAATATTGTAATACTTGCATAATACATAATTTTATTCTTAGATCACAATGTCGACCATGTGTATTTTGTATGTTATTATGATCAGAATCTGCATGCGGGGTCCATCTCTCATGCCGGAAGTTTTTTAACGGCATGAATGCCGGTATTAATTTTTTATCCTAGATTTGGTTCAAGAAATCTCAATTGTTAAATCACATAAGTGTAGGGAAAATGTATTTACCTGCTGCCTTGATTGTAGGTTAAAATTTTACGGAAAGCTTCCAAAGGAAGCTTCCTTCTACTTCTTCGTACATCTCAAAATTTTACATCAAACTCAAGCTTAACATCAAGCTTTATAGGACACGCGATTAGGATTTCTCTTTATGTTCATCATAGGCTCTCTCCGTTCATCGTCGGTGCTATTTTTCCGTCGTTGGCTCTCTCTGTGTTGTCGGTGCTCTCTCTTTCTCTGTCATGTCAAACTCTTTTGGCAACATATGCACAAGTTGTTCAATATAAGCATTATTAGTCCTACTTATGATTATGTCACCAACATAGAGTAAAATATAAGTGCTACAGGAAGAAGAAGCATTAACAAATAGAAATGTATCAACTAACGAAGCAATAAACTGGAGAGAGAGAAGATGACTGCTAAATTCTCAAACCAGGCCCTAAGGGCCTGTTTTAGGACACATAAAGATTTATATAGATGACAAACAAAATTTGGATTGTTATCATCAACAAAACCTGGAGGTTGACTCATGTAAATCTCCTCTGTCAAGGATCCATGTAAAAAATATTTTGACATCTAGTTATCTTAATGGCCAGCCAAAGTGAGCTACTAAAGATAACATGATCTTGATAATTGGTTTCTTAATGGCTGGACTAAAGGTTTTACCATAGTCTAGTCCATGTTGTTGGTGATATAATCCTTGGCAACAAGCCTAACTTTATGCCTGACAATGTTGCCATCTGGGTGATACTTAAGTGAGCAAATCTCGGCATTTTAAAGATTTTGTTATACCTGATGCCATCTGGGTCTAACGCACGGGCACGACTAGTGTGACGCTAGGCACCATCATTACTCGCCAAAGATAGCGTTCCACAAGGCGCCTTCCTATTCGAGATGAACACTGATCAAGGTCAATCGCCATGATAAAGCGTCGAGTCAACCCCAAGCGGTCACATCAACCAGGCTCGGTATTAAACGCACACTTTTTTATGTCAGTTCGGGGGATAAAGACATTAAAGATCGCCCTCAACTCGTCAAATCGAAGAAAGGTCGTCACCTCACCCAAGCTTCTTCGATATGCATCCTTCTCTAAGGCTTCAGGTATATATACCCCGTTTGCAACAATGCAAGATAAACAACTCTCCCCTAAAGAAAACTCTACCAAAATTACTCTAGGATACTGACTTAGGCATTGGAGGTTCTTAGGTGAAGAAACTGTTGGACCAGGTTTTAATTTTGAGAAAAAAATCATTGAACCATGAATTGTTTATGACCGGAATATCAAAAAAATTTCTCATCAACGAATTTAATCATATTAAATACTAAAATCATACAAACGATTATGCATATTAAGTTAAACGTATTCAATGCTTCACGTTCTTCGATCTTCAAATCCAAGAACTTCAATTAGTTTTCGCACCAACAACCACTCGTTGGCTTCAAAAGTATATCTCACAAAGAGATCGTTAGGAACTGAGTGTAGGCTCTCAAAATAATCGAGGAAGAAAAATCAAATTTTTCTCTTCCTCTGGTGATTTTGGTGGCAAGTAGTAGGAGGGGAGAGAGAAGCCTTTTTTCTGTTCTGTCTGATTAGGATTGTGCCAACACACTTAGGTTAGGGAGGCAACCTTAATGCCATCCCTTATATAATAATTTTAGAATTTTCACATATACCCCATATATGTGATTCTAAAATCCACCCCCTTATTATTTACTATTGTTGAAAATTGCATATCTCCCTAGAGTCAATGTTGTGTCCAAATTCATTAATCCAAAGTTGATCTCTATGAATTAATTAATTAATTTTTCTTATTTACTAATTATATAATAATTAGAAAAAGATAAATTAATTAATTTGAACATCAATTAATTGCTCTTCACTAATAAAGTGATAACACTCATCACATATGGGTTGAGGAAATACACATTGGCTCAAAACACATTTTGGTCCAACTAATGTTGTTTCTTCTATTCCCGTCCTCATGAGTTACTCCTAAGATCGAATGGACTCACATGAATAAAGCTATAGGATTCAAATACCCGGTGAATTTATCTCCATAAATTCCTGAGCCATTTAATATTGATATCGTACGACTCCACTATATGTTTGATGCCGAATCAACTCTCGATTCATGCGTGTTACTTTTTCTGTTGGTGGAGATAAACTCTTTTATTTCAGGGTCCACATAATATTTTAACATATTACTCTTCGTGAATATCAGTAACAAGAGCGGGACGTGAGATTATTATTTTATCCCTCTTGTTATTATTTCGTCAACTACTTTATTGACTGTGAATAAGAAAGATATAACAGTGAATTGTCTCATACAATTTACAAGTCTTATTCAATGACTCATTTCATTGAATACTTGGCCAAGTTAATTTATTCACACACCAACAAAAGCTCAAGCTTTTGTCAATGGAGGAAGTGATAGCTCCCACTTTAGCATTTTAAAGATTTTGATGTTTTCTTTTAATTCAGCCATACAAAAGTGAGCAAATCTCTCTATCTCTCTCTCTCTCTCTCTCTCCCTCCCTCCCCTATCACTCTGTCTTTCAGCGCCTCTCTTTGTCTCTCTTTCTCTTTGATTCTTGTTCTTTCCTGAAAATGAGCTCTCAGATTTGCAGATCTGCTTCTAGGGCAACTAGGTCATTCCTCTCTTCTCTATAGATGGTGAAAATTTACAACCGAAGTGATTATCTCCGTTGATGACTCTCAGAAGGAACCCTAGCTCCACTACATATTGGTGACTCGATGTTTGCCCAAGTACCCATCCTGATTTCTACCCAGGTGTTTGATTTTTTAATTTTCATTTCTGATTAGAGAAATAAAATTAATTATTCGAGTTCGTGATTTTGAAACTTCAAAAAATAAATTTGGAAGTGAAAAATGACCTCTCTCTACTTTTTAGATATTAATAATTTTAGGATATGCTATGAACTTTGAAGGATGCCATAAATCTATTGGAAAAGGTGAAGGTGTTTGATTTGAATGGAAATGGCATACTAATATTTGATTTGTGGAAAGATAGGAAATGACATACTAAGTAATGTTCTCATTTTCTCCTTGCAGATGCGCCCACAAACATGTTGATTATCTTGCTTCTTTGAAGGTAAAATACTTTTGGGTTGGCAAAGCTTAACATCGTTGAAAATTGTTTAATGAATCTAAATTGACTTTCTAGTTATTATTAATGTTTTGATGGTTTATTCACTTTTGAAAAAATGAAAATAAAAAAGATAGTATAAAAACATATAAAAATGATCAGAAATCATGTAGCAAACATTTTTCATGCCACAAAAAGTAGTAAATATATTCTAGGAATATGTTTTTTAACTCATTTATATCTGTTCAATAAAATTTGTTTTGCTTATAATTGAGATATTTTATTTGTGTTCATGTTTATGTGAATTATTTGAATATATTTTTATTAGAATTTGTTGTTTAACTACTTTTAATCTGAGATATTTGTTTAATAAAAAATGCTTTGCTTATAATAGAGCTATTGGCGGGTTTTAGTTCATTATCAACTGATTATTACAGAGTATTAAGTTCGCTCTTTGCATTAGTGAGGTAGAGTATACATTCATGGTTGGGGATTATCTAGCTCTTCATTTTGTTTTATGTTGTTCATGCATTTACTTCATCTCATTGCAATATCTATGAAGGGTCTCAAAGTTTTGCGCTTTACTACAACCTTGTCCGCTGCTCAAATCGCCAAGTAAGAGTTTTCAATAATAGTATAATTACTTATTGTGTGTGGGTCTTGGTTGCATGTCTTATTCTCTAAAATCAAACTAGGCAGCGCTGGATAGGAAATAAAAAAATCTGATAGAGCTCAGAAGGCTCGAGAGCCAATCATTAAGTAAGTTGTTTCCCCATTGTCCTATTTATCAGATTACAATTACTGCATGTTGTTCACATGTATTCACTAGAAAATATATGAAGTTATAACTAGATTTACATCATACTAGCTTTCTTAAGCTCAATTGAATAACAGTTACCATGACATCAACAAGTACTTAGCGCACGTGAAATATGTTGTTTATTGATTGGTCTTTGTTTTTTTTTCATCTTGCCATTCCCTATCATCTCTCCGTACCAAAATAGTTTGATGGACCAAGTGTGCAAAAATAAATACTAAACCCGCCACACTAGGGCCAAGCGCCACAATGAGAACCTAAAAACCATCACTACATGGTGAGTCGTCATTCAAGACTGGCTAAGGGTATGAAAATGATCAAGTGTGTGAAAATGACTAATGAGTGTGAAAATAACTAAGTATCTAAAAATAGTTAAGTGTGTCAAAACCCTTGTATGAAAAAGGCTACCTTGTGAAAATTATTATACCTTTCATTATGCATTTGGTGAACCCCACTACGTAGAAAAATAACAACATGAAAATGACAAGTATTTGAAAATGTATGAAAATGACCAAATGTGTTAATATATAATTTATCGACTATGATAAAGTATGTGAAAATCTCTAAGTGTATGAAATGACAAAATGTGTAAAAATAACTAAATGTGTGAAAATGACTAAGTGTATAAAAATATTTAAGTGTGTGAATTGGCTAAGTTGCAAAAATTACTAAGTGTGTGAAAATGACACTTAGCAATTGGAACCATTAAACTAGCGTTTGACAATAAAGAAATAACCAAGTGTGTTAAATGATTTAGTTACAAAAAGAGCTAAGTTGTGAAAATAACTAAACACATGAAAATGCCAAAATATGTTAATGGTATGAAAATGATTAAATGTGCAAAAAAGCAACCAAGTGTGTGAAAATAGTTAAGTGTGAAAATGATTAAGTGTAAGAAAGTTGTTGAGAGACAAAGCACAATGGGACCTAAACGCTATCACTATATGACGAGTCGCCATTCATGACTGGCGTTTGAGCCCCAAACGCGAGTCAAGGTTGGCGATTCACCTACCATGACTGGCGTTTGGAGCCTGCTGGTCGCGTTTGGGCCCCAAACGCCATGGTAACAGGCGTTTGGCTCGTGTCACAGTCATGGCTAGCAAATTTCTTATCATGACTAGCGTTTGGGGCCTATTGGTCACCCCAAACGCCAGACATATAGGCGTTCGAGGCCTGTTGGTCACCCCAAACGCCAGACACACATGCGTTTGGCCCGTCACTGGGACACACGCCAAATGCATGTTACCATGGCGCTTAGGGCTCAAATGTGTCCGACAGGCCCCAAACACTAGTCATGGTAGGCGAATCACCTGTCTAGTTTCAGGTCCAAAAACTATTGTTTTAAGTACTTTCAGAGACCCGGAAGTTGTTTTGGTCTTAATTTTAAGCATTTTTGTAATTCCTATCTCTTTTAATTTCTAGGGTTTTTTATGTGTTTATAAATTAAAACGTAATTGGTTATTTTTCAAATTTTATGGGGTTATAATTTATAAATAGATTTGGTTAAAATTTCAAATTTCAATATTCAATTTCAAACTTTTAGCGGATATGTTCGATTTAAAGATAAAATCATAGCTTGAGGGTCATGCGTGTTTTTCAAACCGATAAATATGATTTACCGACCATCATAACATCAAGAACTATAATTATATATGGTGAAAACTGATCTCGCTTGATACTTCTCAAAAAGTACAACAACTTTATCAATGACAACTTTTAACTAGTTTATGAATAAATGTTCAATTGCATCGATAATTATTAATTAATCCAATCTAATTTCACATAATAGGTGAGTGTCATGAATGTTTGCGTTGGATTAATGAGTTTTTTTTTCTAATTAGACATGGCGTTTGAGGAATAAAACATGCGATTAGAGGCATAAAACTAGCGCTTTGACTTTATAGATGCGATTAGCACCTTCAAGGATGACGTTTACGGGCTAAAAATAGGCGATTCGCCTATTAGGTATGACGATTAGGGTTTACGTAATTGTGAACCCCAGTACGTATTTGGTGAACACTTCCAAGAATTATTAATTTGTACGTAATTGGTGAACTCCAGTACATATTTGGTGAACCCCTCCAAAAATTATTATTTTGTACATATTTGCTGAACCCCGCTACGTAATTAGTGAATCCCACCATGTATTTGGTGAACTCCTCCAAGAATTATTATTTTGTACGTATTTGGTGAACTCCACTACGTAATTGGTGAACACCAATAAGTATTTGGAGAACCCCTCCAAGAATTATCATTTTGTACATATTTGGTGAACTCCAGTACGTATTTGGTGAACCCCAGTACGTATTTGGTGAACCTCCAAGAATTATCATTGTGCATGTATCTGGTGAACCCCACCACGCAATTGGTGAACCCCAATACGTATTTAGTGAACCCCTCCAAAAAAGAAAAAAACATATTACCTGTTGGGTTTTACGTGACCCATATTGCTTCAAAAGCAATCTAGGGGCCACAAATGGCCAAGGGGAAATTTCCCCTCATCCGAGTTGAAGTGTGGTAATTTCCCCTTTTGTTTCTCTCTCATTTATACCTTATCATAATTTTATAATCACAACTATTAACTAAGCAAAATATATAATGAGATGAATTGATACAGTAATCATAATTTAACAAAATAAAAGTTAAACAAAAGTGGAATAATTTAAGGAAGTCTCCATAAATCCATTGAATAAAAATGAGGAAGTATATATTTTACTATTTACACAAATGGTCGTTTCTTTTCACAAGCAAAATTATAAGATAGAATTATAGATCACAAACATAATGACAAAGGATGCAGGTTTAAAATAACATAATATATAATTGTTGATTACTAACGAATAGGGAAGGGAAATCAGAGTTAACAAAAATCTCATCGCCCCATTTGAAACATGATCCTTCACCCAACTTTTGGTTTGTTCGATTGATATTTAATAAGAATATGGATAGATATATCATCGTCTATAAAATGATTTCATTGCAATTTCTTATCCTCTATAAATCAAACAAAAAAAAGATAGAAACAAGCAAAATCTAGAAGATTTGGAAGGACAATTGTAATGTATAGATTTATAGAAGTAATACACTTATCATAAATCTAGATCTGAGTGAACAAGAAAATAAAAATATTTCACATTAAATTGAGATCAAGAAGACATCCTTTCATTGAGAAAAATTTGTTTAAAATAGAGATCAAGAAAAATCCGTTGTTAGTTTCTCTCCCTTCCATCTCTCATTACGTTACTGTTACTGTTACTGTTACATTATTCATTAATGAAGAATAACCTGCGACTCTGTTTCGTAAATAGCTAATGGGCAGTTATATGAAGACTATTTGAATTGACCTTATAATCATGTCTACCAATAATATTGTCTTAGTTGTCAGCATGTAGCTGGTCAAAGTCAACAACGAGGTTGATTGGCTGATCTGACATATTTTCCTTCTTATGTTTGGAAGATAAACAAATATAATACGGACGCCGGTTCATTGAATCAGTACCATTTCGTTTTTTTAGTTTTTGGAAAATAAAGGAAAATTTAACTTTTTTTATAATAGATTTACACTTTAGATCACCAATTGATAACAAAAAAGAAAGATAAAAGAACTGGTCCCATTAGAGTACAAATTTGTATTCTATTTAATCAACCAAATGATGTGTTGAATCGTATACTCAGACGTACAAATGATAAATCATATTATACAAATGATAAATCATATTATACAAATGATAAATCATATTAAAAGAATAAGTTCGATAATTAAAGATGTTAAAGATAAGTGAATACGAGTCGTCTATACAGTTTGTATGTGCGGTAATTATTTACCATTTTATGTTATACTATTTCTTACTTCAATTGATACATTAAGTTGTTAATGTGCATAACTTTTGTCTAGTTTAATGATGCAAGTAATTCAAATACTCTGTCTCGTGACACTCGTTTTGATGACGACAATGCTAGATCATTGTTGGGATGAAGATTTATGCTGGATCATTACTTGGAGGAAGTAATAGACATGATGAACAAATCGTATCTATATTTTGAGTAATGTAATCTTAATTTTAGATACTACGTGGATACTTCGTTGTTGACTACTTGTCTAAGAAGCCATTTCATGGTCATTTTAATTATATCATTGCTTAAGAAACACAAACAATTTTACTTTTTTTTTTAATGAAAATCAGATTCTATGTTAGTATTTAGATAATCTTGTCATCACATAATATTGTTACATTCCTCTAAATTGTTTAAGATATGGTTTGTATGAATGCACGAGAAATATTCATAACAAAAGTATTTCATAAACAAATTTAATTTGTCACAAATGCATAACAATAAAGAACACATTTTTGACAACCTTCGTGATCGAGAAAAAGTTTTATCGACGAACGATATCTCATTACAAAGAGTCGTAAATTTTTTATATCATTCAAGATAAGTTATCAACATATTATTTTTAGCTATTGTGACAGACAATCATGGTCGAAAAACTGTTATTTATAAGAAGTTGTTGGCAATAGTGTATTTTCAACTCAACAATTACCAACAATGAGCCACGGCCAAAAGTTGTCAGCAATGTCCATTTGTAGTATATGTTTAACATATTATTTAGTCGATTGTGTCTAAATCTTGGCCAGTCTATAATTATTTAATTTCTCTAATAAATAGATTTTTTAAATGTGATATATTGAGTTGTTTTGAAACAATTAATTTATACTAATTTATTGATAAATTCTCGGAAGGTCAAAATATTATTATATGGGTAATTAACCTCTCTTTTTTAAATGCATTTCACTATAATTTTTGATATTTTTACATCTAAGTGATCTCATGTGTGTCACATAATATCATTTTGATTATAGTGTCTTAATGAAAATAAAAAATGAATACCGACAAATTGTTATTCTAAGTTCAGAGACTTAAATGTGATGTTTAATGTCGGATACTAATGCTAAGAGCTTCAATGGCTTAGAATTCAGAGGATAATAGAAAGAAATTGCAAATAAAATACCATTTATTTTCATAATTTTGTTCCACAACTTTATTAGTTTCTTTTAGTATTATTTCCCTTTTTATTTGATTTTCCTATCATTTTCTTTTTCACTTTCGTCAAATCCAAAATAGCTTTATAAAACTATGAGAAAAATCCTGACGGATGACGTAGAGTCCTAAAAGGCATGGCTAAAAATTAAAAGTAGTCAGTCAGATGGGTGTGCTCTCACATGTAGCATCGTATAAGATTCCCTAAGTGATCCATCACTAAGAATGATACGTGTTCATCATAAAAAAATAATGTGATGTTGATCGTAGCCATATTATGCCAAGATAACAATATGAGTGATAAAGTATGAATTGTCAAGCCACTTATACCATTAAAAACCAATGAACAACGCAATATAAGAGTTACAAGAGTCATATTCATTTAAGAAATCAAAAGTGAGCATCAAGTTTCAAGTTAACCAAGAAGGATTTGTAAATGGGGATATGATTAGACTACTTCTAGCATGTGTCATCTAAATTTCATGTATTTCGATCAAGATTGAATTGCAATAAATATTTTCTATCTTCATAAATTATTCATTCTCCTACCACAAACAAAAATTAAGTAAATCCTAACTAACAAATTTGTTCGGACAAATAAACAAAAATGAAGTAAAACCTCCAAATTTTTTTATTTTCCGTTTATCACCCAGTAATTCCAGAATTAGATTCTCAGCATTGTTATTTTATTTGTTTTGAATATTTTAATAACAATTATTAATTCATCCTTTTAAACTTAATGGTCCGATTTTCTAGTTTTTGGAGTAGTGTAGAACATTAGAGAAGATTCAATCGCCTCATCAATATTACATTTTGGATTATAAGTTAAATTTTAGAAATATTTTAAATTCAATTTCTTCAACTGAAGTTTGACATGCTCGTGCATTCAGAGAGACATAGTTTTTGATTCAGGCTTGTATCTATGACTAGGGGTATTCGCTGGGTCGTCTGGTTTGATTTTAGATCAATTCTATAACAAAATCAATATAATTAGTTTGATAAATGAGCAAACCAAACCAAGCCAATCAAACATATAAATCAATATAAACCAAAATCATTAATTATCGGCTTGGTTTGGATCATGTTGGCAGTTTCATTTTCTTGTATTTAAAGTTAAAAGAGTTAATGCACCAAAAGAACTCATCTTAATAAAATGAATATTATTCAATTACATAATTTAGTTAATAAAATAATTTATGCATAATAATATGAATCTTAATTCATTAAGCTGAAGCTGTGTTCTATATGAAGACTAAACCATTTGAGATGAAATTAAGTTTGTCATTGTGTATAAGTACTCAATTTGGTTTGAGTTTGGTGATTTTAAGAGAAAATTGGACCCAAACCGAATATAATTGTTTCTTAAAAAATGAAGCCAAACAAAATTATTTTTATTATTTAAATCATTTAATGAATTATGATTTGGGTCAGTTTAGGTGATTTAGTCAGTTCGTCAGTTTTTTGCACACCCTTATCTATGACGAGCTAATTTCAACCCAATCAAGTTGGTTAATTTTCTCAAGCCAAACACAAAAGTGATGCTGTAGGTGTGCTCACAATATTTTTTACACAATATTTATATGCAAGTCGGGAGGAGTTATAGTGATTTAAACTCATACCTTAGAGTATTAGTCGAAATAGTTTAAAATATTTAACAAACGTTACTTTATCGTCACTGCTCCTTAACTTAGATCCATTCTCGACAATTAGGTACAAGTTAAGGATCTAGGTCGTCCAATTAGATCTGAACGTCTCGATCAACTAATAAAAAAAAAGGAAAAGATTTTGTTTTCACACTTTGCAGTAGAACTCGATCTGAATATTTAAGCCATCTAGATCTAAACAGATAGTCTCAATACTCATACGTAATTAGCCTTTTTAACTTTGATAAATAGGACAGTGGATATGAGAGAAACTAATTGACACATGTAATTGTAACTCTAAAGAAAGCGCAAAACCCACATGTAGTATCAACGGACCATATCTTGTTGCAATTTTACACGTTGGGATTAAGAATCCGACATCATCATGGTGCGTAAAATTCAGGTAAAAACTATGTCAACACAGACTAAGACAGCATCATGAGTAAATAAATCCTAAACAGAAAATGCGCGGAGCAGAGGATAGCAGCCCTCACGAAGAAGACGATGAGGGAAAGCAAGGGCATCTTTTGGTATCGTGGGGGAGAGAGGGACGCGGTATTGCATTACTGGGTCCCACCATTTTGTGGTTGGGTGTACGGTGTTCTCACTCTCTCTCTATCTGCTCTCTATCAGTCTTTCTCTCTCTGTCTCTCTTACATTCACTCATGGGAGCTATTAACAGTACAATAAAATAGTTCCAAAGAGTAATTAGAAATTTTCTCTTTTTCTTTATGGAAAACTTGTTTGCGTGTATTATACAATACCAAACCTTACCTTACTCTCTCTAGTCTCTCTCTTCTCACACACCCACACAAGAAAAAACAAACTAAACCAAGCCCACGCATTTACATTCATTCATATCATAACCATCATCAGCATCATCATCATCATCATCATTTCTTGTTCTCCATCTGCCCAGCTGGGCTCGGTCTTTTCTGCACTTCCGGGCAGTATCTCGCGGCCGTTGATCTTCGACTTCTAGCTCGTATGGCCAAGTGATTAACTTTCGATCTGTTCAATTATAGTGTCGTCTTTTGTGTTTTTGTGTATTTTATATTTTAATTCTTTAACCTTGTACACGGTTTTCGTAGATGTGAAAGCTCAGGGCTTGAAACTCGGCTCAGTCTCGGGTTTTTGTTGCAAGATTTGAGGGATTGGTAGTTAATTTTCATTTTTCCTTTTTTTGGTATGTGGGTTGCCCTTAATTGGTATCATGGATGTGTTGGCGTACTGTTTTTGGACTTTTGGGGGAGAAGTGAAGCTGATTAAAACACGTTAGTAATTGAATTGTTAGTAGGGTTTTGAGCTCTGATCTGTGCTGGACTTTGGATTTAGATTTCTGGATTCAGTGTTATTTTCGTATCTTTTGAAGGGGTTAAGTAAAAAATTGAACCAGTATCTCGTGCTTTGAAGTTATGGAGACCAGATTTGGAGGTGAAGCTCATCATTTATTCGGCATGAACGCCGTGGAATTAAGGGCTGTAGGGAAAAGGAGTTTGGAGTGGGATTTGAATGGATGGAAATGGGATGGGGATCTTTTCATTGCTAGCCCTTTGAATCCGGTGCCATCAGATAGCTTAAGTCGCCAATTTTTCCCAATCGAGTCTGTTCCTTTGACGGGAGGTTCCTCGAACAGTTCATCGTCGTGTTCTGATGATGTAAATCTGGGGATTGAAAAAGGGAAGAAGGAACTAGAGAAAAGGAGGAGAGCTGTGTTGGAAGATGGCAACTCGAATGATGAAGCAGGTACCCTCAGTTTGAAGCTTGGTTCACATGGGTTTCAGTCTAATGAGAGGGAAACAGGGAGTTGGGAGGGATCTATTGGGAAGAAGACTAAATTGGTCGGAGGAAGTTCGAATCGTGCAGTTTGCCAGGTGGAAGACTGTGGAGCTGATTTAAGCAAGGCTAAGGATTATCACAGAAGACATAAAGTCTGTGAGATGCATTCCAAGGCTAGTAGGGCACTTGTCGGGAACGTGTTGCAGAGGTTTTGTCAACAATGCAGCAGGTAAGCTTGTTTGGGTTGGTTTAAATTGTATCACTATCAGCCTTTAACATCTGGGTAACATCAGATCTATACGATTATTTGATATCTCTGCAAACTAAGAAACAATATAATTATCCTCAAGTTTCAATTGTTGAATCTTGAAAATTGAATGTTGGTAGGTCCTTTGACATATGGACGTTGTACCAAAAATTTTCTGCACTCAGATTAGTTTCTGTTGAATTTGTTGTTAGGTTTCATGTTCTTCAAGAGTTTGATGAAGGGAAAAGAAGTTGTCGTAGGCGTTTGGCTGGACATAATAAGCGAAGAAGAAAAACGAATCCTGAATTAGTTGCCAACGGAAGCCCCCCAACTGACGATCAGACCAGTGGGTATCTTCTCATAAGTTTGTTGAGGACACTTTCCAATATGCATTGTAAGTAACTCATTTTACCCCCAGTATACATGATACAATTGGGAAATGCCCTTTTTTATTTTAAAATTTAAACCCACTTTCCTTGTTTTTACATATGACTGCTATGATGATTATAGTACTTAAAAGGATTTGTTTCTTGCGTGTGCCCTTTACGAGTTTGGACAATTGACTGTTTAATCTGTGAATGTAGCCAATACATCAGATCACACCACGGACCAGAATCTGGTAGCTCATCTTTTAAGGAGCATTGCTGGCAAAACTAGTGAGCATGGGGAGAAAAGCATATCTGGGCTTTTGCAGGAACCTCGAAATTTGCTAAGCAATGGAAGGGTAACTAGTAATTCAGAAATAGTCTCGACTTTTCTCCAGGGTGGTCCTCAGGGACCATCAGTGCCATCCAAACAGCATGCCTCCTTACCTTTACCTGAGATGCCAGCACAAGGCATCTCTGCTCATAATGCTAAAATTGGATCTGTAAAACCTAGCTTGACGAATAGCCCTCCAGCTTGTTCAGAAGTCAGAGACAGTGCTACTGGGCAAAGCAAGATGAACAACTTCGATTTGAATGACATATATGTTGACTCTGATGATGGCACGGAAGATATGGACAGAACTGTGCTCCCAGTGCATTTAGCAACAAGTTCTCCCGAATGTCCTTGGGTGCATCCCGATTCTCATCAGTCCAGTCCACCTCAAACAAGTCGAAATTCAGATTCAGCATCTGCCCAGTCACCTTCAAGCTCCAGTGGAGAAACTCAGGTATTGTATTGTAGGGTAATTCTTTCTCTCTGCTGGCTTCCTTTGCCAAATCTAAATTCTTTAAATTGAGATTTTTCCGTATATTCTCTCTTTATGATTTTGAAGACTGGCAAGTTGAAAAGACCAAAGTTTTCTTTTTCGTTTTTTTTCATTTTTTTTTCATTTTTTTTCATTTTTGTTCGTTTTCCCCTTTGTGAGGATTCATAATGACTATCTAGAAATAAGTATAAAATTGGGAAGTAAAGAAGGTTCTTACAAAAGAAAAAGGTAAAGCTACGCTCTTGGTAATTGCCCTTTAAAATTGGTGTCTATTTAAAATTTGGAAGTGCCAAACTGTCATACCCCATACTTGCTCCCACTTTCTTATTATCTTTACCCAATTCAATACTTGACACTATAGCTTACTCTGTGGTGGATGTTTAGCAATGTACAATTTATGTGGTCTAGTTCATATCCAGACCCCTTTTCACTGTCAACTTGAATTGTACCATATATCTACTCTTTCCCACCTCAGATCTTTTTTGTATCCTGATAAAATGATCTTGGAGTACCTCTTCTAATATTCTCATCTCGGTGCGCGATCTTCCTTTACGCTCTCTCTAATATGATCATTACGACATTACCTACTTGATTTTTCTTTGTTTTAGCTCATACTCTCTTTCTCATGCATTATAAGTGTACTTCTGATATTTTTATTTTCCCAATCTTCCAGAGCCGCACGGATCGTATCGTCTTCAAACTGTTTGGGAAAGAACCAAATGATTTTCCGCTTGTTTTGCGAGCACAGGTACTTTAATGTTTAGAGTTAGATAGTGAAACTGTTTAACATTTCCTCCTTGCAAAGTGATAATTCTAGGGTTTTTGATCTACCAGATTCTTGATTGGTTGTCACATAGTCCTACTGACATTGAGAGCTACATCAGGCCTGGTTGTGTCATTCTGACAATTTATCTACGACAGACAGAGGATGCATGGGAGGAAGTGAGCTCTTACTGGCTGATTACTACTTTATCCATTTTTTTCGTCCAACAAGTTTTGTTATTGATCTCAACATGTTTTGATTTCTTTCTCACAGCTTTGCTATGACCTAAGCTCTAGTCTGAGTAGGCTTATGCAAGTTTCGGATGATGCTTTTTGGAGGGCGGGATGGATTTACATGAGGGTTCAGCATCAAATAGCTTTTCTTTATCAGGGTCTGTTATCATTCAGTTCAAAATTCTGTGTCCAAGTTCTATTTCTTGTCTTTACCATATAAGCAAAAGTTAACAACACTTCTAATATCGGTGTTAAGCTGAGACTTAAAAAGTACTTTTTGTACTACAGGTCAAGTTGCAGTTGACACATCCTTACCTCTTAGAAGTAACAATTATTGTAGAATCACAAGTGTAATGCCAATTGCAGTATCTGCATCTGAGATGGTTCAGTTTTCGGTTAGAGGTTCAAACTTGAAAAAGCCTGCAACTAGGTATATGTGTAACCATGTTTCTATCTTGATTAATACTTAACGTGTTTCATTTTGTCGACATGACCGATTACCTCCTGTAGGTTATTGTGTGCACTAGAAGGGAAGTATCTGATGGAGAAGGCTACTTGTGAGTCCACAGACGGCACTGATAGTATGAACGAGCAAGATGACATACAATGCATCAGCTTCTCTTGTTCCATTCCCCTAGTAAATGGAAGGGGATTCATTGAAGTGAGGCTCTCTTATTCTTCTAATAGCAAATCGATATGACAAGGAGGAACAATGATTAATAAATGAAATATACCTTCATTTGGCAAAACACCCATTTTAATGTGCTTTTACATTGTTGTTTTTGTTAGTATTGACAATGAAGACTTTTTATTGTTTGTCCTCTCGGTATTTGTTGCGTACTTTAATGGAGAGGTTCTCATGGATAGCCCCTTGGTAGATGAAAAAAATGAGTTTTGGTCCCCTAGCCCGTTTATAGCAAAATTTGGCTCTTCTTTTATGGAGGAAAGGCTAAGTAGCCTCTTTTATTTGAATATTTTCAGCTGAACTTTGTGTCTACTTGACAATGGTCTAGCAAAAATATTTTGCTAAGACTCTGGCAATTTTGCAGAAAATTTTCGCTAGACCATGGGCTAGCAAGGGGCAATTAGCATTTTCCTCTGTAAAAAAGCCACATTTCATTAAATACAGCTCAGGCATCACAATTTCTCGCTTTAGTTTGTAGCCATGTATAAGACGAGTTCTGCCTTAATCATGATCTGTTAAGTTGTTTAATTTTTTGAGTTATTTTGAATCATACAGGTTGAAGATCATGGTTTCAGCAGCACCTTCTTTCCTTTTATAGTTGCAGAGGTCGACGTTTGTTCAGAGATTCGTGCGCTTGAAAGTACGTTGGAGTTGACTGCAACATATTCAGATGCTGCAGGAACCAGTACAGAAGCAAGGAGTCAAGCAATGGACTTTATTCATGAAATGGGTTGGCTTCTTCACAGAAATCAATTGAAATCTAGATTGGGTCACTTGGATCCAAATCCCGATCTTTTTCCTTTGGAACGGTTCAAATGGCTCATGGAGTTCTGCATGGACCGTGATTGGTGTGCTGTAGTTAAGAAACTGTTGGATATTATTCTACTTGATGGAACTGTTAGTGCAGGAGATCATCCTTCCCTTGATTTTGCTCTATCAGAGATGACTCTTCTTCACCGAGCTGTGAGGAGAAGTAGTAGGCCGCTGGTGGAACTCCTTTTGAGATATACTCCTAAGAAACTTACTGTTTCATCGAAATGTGAAGAAACAGAACTTGTTCGGAACGATGGCTTCTTGTTCAGACCTGATCTTGTCGGTCCTGCGGGTTTGACTCCACTTCACATTGCCGCTGGTAAAGATGGCTCTGAGGATGTCCTTGATGCATTAACTGATGATCCTGAAATGGTAAAATCTGTCTTTATCTTTTATACTTTTTGATATTTGATTTATATTCAATATCCTATATATCACTTTGATTTTCTTGTCCACTCAGTCTTTCATCTTGACTATGATACCTGGTTCAGCACTAGGGGGTGTTTGTTATGGGATATGTTTAGAAAGATTCTCGGGAAAATATTAAGTAAAATTGGAGGACATTTGATTCCGGGTATCTTCACTTACCCTCCTTTGGAGGGTATTTAGGGGACTAATTCCAGGCATCTCTCCATTTTTATTCCTAAAATGCCAACTTTTTTTTCTTTGTTCCTGCAATCTTCCAACGGTGTATTCCTGCAATCTCTCAAGGGTATATTTGGATAGTAGTAGAAAAATATTTAACATATCAACACTTTACCATAATATTTTTTTGTGTACCAAATACAATAATCTAAACTTGTCAGACATCTTACATTCCACAATTTTATTTCAAAAATCATTTATTCTCAATCGCTACCAAACGACCCTTAAATAATGAAGCGTGTAGCTTTATGGGCAGCGGTTATTCTATCTGACACATATATAACCAATACCTTGTCCTCTTTATAGGAGTTCATTGTTCCTTTTTCCCATGCTATTGTCCTGTTCATTTTCCTCCGAAATGCAATTTCTGGGGCTATTAATGAGAATTTTTAAATTGACATTGTCTGCTCCAATGTAGGTGGGACTCGAAGCGTGGAAGAGCGCTCGTGACAGCACAGGCTCCACGCCTGAAGATTACGCTCGGTTGCGTGGTCATTTCTCATACATCCACCTCATCCAAAAGAAAATGAACAAGAGAGCATCGTCAGGCCATGTCGTGCTCGACATTCCTAGTGCTCTCTCGGACTCTATGTCTAACAAAAAGCAAAACAATGAGTTGGCCACAGGATTTGAGATCGAAAGAACGGAGCTGAAAACGTTCAAGCGGCCATGTAAGCTTTGTGATCAGAAACTGGTTTATGGAACAGCCAGCAGATCTCTGGTGTACAGGCCTGCAATGCTATCGATGGTGGCTATTGCTGCAGTCTGTGTGTGCGTTGCACTGTTGTTTAAGAGCTCGCCTGAGGTACTCTATGTGTTCCGCCCCTTCAGGTGGGAGTTGTTAGAGTATGGAACAAGCTAAGTTCTTTGATTGATATAACCAGTAAGCTATATGATGATTTAATTATATAGGTACACTATATTTCGTACTGAGTTTATATATATATATATAGACTGTAAGAGTTGATAATACTATTGACACTTTATCTATAGTTTATTGTTCTTCATGGAGTTCTCTCTCTCTGTCTCTCTCTACAATGTAACGCTGCACCATCATGAGAAATATTAGCCAGAATTTTTTATGACTACACGTTGTAGCATGGTGCATGATATACATATGAACACACGCTAGTAAATGCAGGCGGACACTGCCTGTGTGGCTTCTCCTTAGTCTTTCTTCCCTTGTATTAAAAGTAAAGAAAAAAAGCTACTAATATATAAATATCTTTTGGACCATGTTTGGATTCTGAAAACATGATATTAAGGGCAGAAAATTGTAGAAAAATGCATTTCGTTGCTTGGTTTAAGTGGAAAATATAGAGAAAATAGGTATGGCAATGAAGTTTATTAATCCATCGAATTTCAGTTTGAAAGAAGTCAGTCAAATTTATTAGCTTTCTTTCTTATTTTAGCAGTATGTAATTTTAACATATACTCAAGAAACCTCAAGATTCTAACATATACTCAAACTCAAAGATTATCCTCAAGAAACCTCTCCGGCAAGTTTTGTGGAATGCGCTTCTGGCTGTATAGCCTGCAACTTATTTTCCCTTGATCATCGATGTTGTCGTCGTTGATATTATTTCTGAACGAGTTTATCTCCAAAACCTGAGTATTAATTAGCAGGCAGAAAAATCATATTGAAAAGGAAAAATCATGCAGAAAAATCATATTAAGTACTGAAAACTCGTTACTTTTTTCACGAATTTGCTGTTACATATATTCAAATATAATATTTTATTAACATATTTTTACCAAATTTTTTAAAAAGTAAATATAGGAAGTAACCACGAGCCACGAATAGTGTAGACTAAAGTGCTAAATCAGCTGCACAAGCCGCTGAAGAATTAACCAAAAGAAACCAGATAGATGCAGTTAGATTCAACCACATTGACACGCCGCTGAGACTCACGGGCATATTTCAGGGCCCTATGGACAGTCAAAGCTTCGGCATTCAGGGAGGGAGAGAGAGCCGCAGTGGAAATTCAGAAAAAAAAAAGCTTCTTTATTCTTTAACATGACCTATTCACTATATTTAAAAGAATAGCCACTGTCCAATTCCAATGCACTGTCTAGCTTACCCCAAGAAGATAGAAGCACTCAGCGAAACAGAAGAACATGCAATTTTATGCCAAGTTAATGAGTGAGAGAGAGAGAGAGAGAGAGAGAGAGAGAGAGAGAGAGAGAGAGAGTCAGAGATTTGGACAAAATTCTCTTTAATAAGATGACATGGGTAAATGGATTACATAAAAGGCAAAAGAGCAAAACGAAATAGAAAATAAAAACAAATGAAATAGGAAAGAGAACCCTGAGTATGAAATCAGAAACTTAGCTATTAATATCATAGGGCAGCCAAGAAAGCACACAAATTATTCATCAAGTATCATAAACTAAACATAAACAACACCCACATGATCAATCTTAAGCTTGAGGCTTCTCCCACTTGAGGGGCTTCACAACCTCCCAGGTGAAGTCTGGGTCATCTCTTCCAAAGTGACCATAAGCAGCTGTCTTTAAGAACCTGCCATTGCCTCCCCTCTTAAGATCCAGGTTAATGGTGATCATCCCTGGCCTGAAGTCAAAGCTTTCCTTCACAATCTTGAGAATCTCCTTGTCAGGAATCTTTCCAGTTCCATATGAATCTACAAAAACTGACAACGGTTCTGGGACACCAATGGCATAAGACACTTGCACAATGCATCTTCGAGCTAGTCCGCTAGCTACAATACTCTTGGCAGCCTGTCTAACTATGTAGGCACCACTCCTGTCCACTTTTGTGGGATCCTTGCCTGAAAAAGCACCACCACCATGGGCTCCCCACCCACCATAAGTGTCAATGATGATTTTACGACCAGTAAGACCAGCATCACCATGAGGGCCACCAATGACAAAGCGGCCAGAAGGATTGAGGTGAAAGATTGTCTTCTCGTCAAGGTATTTCACGGGGATGACTGGCTTAATGACATGCTCCTTGAGGTCAGCAGCAATCTCATCGTTTGTTACAGTCTCGTCATGCTGGGTGGAGATGAGAACAGTATGGACTCGGACTGGAACCATGGCACCATTCTCGTTATAGTACTCAACAGTCACTTGGGTCTTACCATCAGGTCTCAACCAGGTGCATGTTCCGTTCTTACGAACCTCTGTGAGCCGAGCACCTAGCTTGGTTGCAAGGACATGGCTAAGGGGCATTAATTCAGGAGTCTCATCTGTGGCATAGCCAAACATGTGGCCTTGGTCACCAGCACCAATCTCCTCAGGTCTCTTGGTGAAGTGGCCGTGGACACCCTGAGCAATATCAGGACTCTGCTGCTCAATATTGACCAGGACCTTGCAGTTGTCAGCATCAAGACCTACATCATCAGAAACAAATCCAATGGCACGGCAAGTGTCACGAACAATCTTCTCATAGTTTACGTTGGCCTTGGTAGTGATCTCTCCAAAAACCATGACCATGTTAGTCTTGCTGCATGTCTCACAGGCAACCTTGCTGTCAGGGTCCTGAGAAAGGCAGGCATCGAGAACTGCATCGGAGATCTGATCACAGAGCTTGTCTGGGTGACCCTCGTTCACGGACTCAGAAGTAAATAGAAAGGTTTCCATTCTCTTGAGCTACAAAGCAAATAATAACCTCATTATTAAAAGAAGGATCCACATTTAACAAAAAAAAAAGCAGCTCCTTTAGTACACTGCAAGGTAGGTACATTAAAACAAGAAATAACGAGTCAAAAGTTAATAGCACACATACAATTGATTCAAAAATGTCACATCAATGGAGCATCTGACTACATGTCACATGCTAGCTCAAAAGTTGATATTCCGATAAGTGGCAAAAAGAACCCAATCAGATTCCTAGAGACATTACATGACAAGTTGTATAGTATCTAAGGCTTGCCTTTAACATCAAAATCCAAATAGAACTTAACAGTCACATCACCATTAAATAACCAGAAGATGTGATTAAAATGATTCTCAAGTACTTTACTAATTGAAATCTGTCAGCTTTAGATAGGGATGGGGGTGTTCACAGAAATATTCTTGTGCAGCGGCACATCCCTAGTATTTTCAGGCAGAACCTCAACTCTTTTTGGTGAAAGATCAACATAAAATATCTGCAAACGGGGGACAGAAGAGAACATAGAGCTACTAGTAGATCAACTTACCTTAATTAAGAGTTAAGATCTACTATGTTTCACTAATTTCTTTTCTACTTTTCTTTAACATATATGTTTTCTTTCTCATAGATATATTTCAATTAAGCTTCAAAGTGTAGCACATGCATGATTGGATATAAATTAAGGCACAAAAGCATGACCAAGTATGAAGTTAACATTAGCCAATATTATTTAGTAGAAACAATTAGGAAGATCCAAATCCCAATTGTTTGAAAACAAACTTTCTTATACTAAGATCTTCAATTTTCCAAAGCAGCGGACCTGACATTACAAATCTCCTCTAAAACACAAACAAGCAGAAGACGAATTCCGTCAGATCTACCGGCATTTTCAAAAAAAAAACAAAAACAAAAAAGAACCCACTGTCTCGATCAATACAATCAAATAATCAATAGATAAGTCCCAGATCACATAGAAACACATAAATTCAACAGAAAAATCAAAAGAATACTCGACATTTTAAAACGAGATTCACTCATTTTACTTCAACACAATCCAAATCCATCACACAAGAGCTAGATAACACGATTTTGCTGAAAATGTTCATAGATTGTAATCCAAAGAAGGGAGAGAGATAAACCTTAGGGAGTGAATGCGAACAGATCTGATACTTCAATCTAAAGAATTACGCTCTACAACCAGCCCCCAGAGGATGCAGATCTCAATGGACACAAGGACGATGAGGCAGGCTAATAACGCTCTTATTTATAGATCAATGGCGCCAATCATCGGCTACCGGGCCAATCGTTTACGATTCCTACGTCGTGTGGGGAATCTTCGGATAGATTAATTGAAGGCATCATTGCAAATTATAGCCGTTGGATGTGAAAAATCAGGCGGTGCAGATTGTTGGGGTTGGTGAATTAGATATCAATGTTGGCTTATATGATGAATCTAACGGCTGATTTTGGCTCTATTTCTTTTTCTTTTTTCCGACCCCAATCGTTTTGCTTAGGTTTTACTGGAAATTGCCTGTCTTTCACCAACCCCAACAGTCATCGGCTTGATTGCTGATATTTTGTGAGGCTCGGCTCGGCTCGAAAATTAAATTTATCATTCTTTTTTTATCCATTATTTAACTACAAAATCATGCATTTATTTTTAAAAAGAAATGAAGTTATGCTTTTGATATGAGAAAATATGTCTTATTAGGTCATGGTTGGATAAAGTTAGATATCACTAAATATTATGTTTTTGTTACTAAATTTTGGTTGAATAAGGAATGTAAAAATGTTACTTCGATAGCAGATGATATGGTAGACAAAATTAGGGAATTCGTATTTTTAGTGTATAAGTGAATTTTTATTCCAATGTAATTATCAGTTTAATAGCACTGTGGATTTTCCGTCGGCAAACTTTAAGAATGTTTTGAAAGGCTCGAATAATCGAATATCTTATTTCTGTATAGTAAAATATGCCAGCCAACTCTATGGAAAAATATGTGTCCTAGAGGCTGGAAGGTTTTGTTAATTGGGGTTTTAAGCCCTCACCAAACATCTCTCAGTTCAATCAACAAATTGAACTCCCAACATCAATCATATTGAAGACTAAAATTGGGAAGAAGAGTGACAGATTGAGATTAGAGATTTAAGTAGATGGTTAAAAATAAAAAATAATAGACTAAAACTGAAAGTAAATAAAAGGGTAAATAAAAAGTTTTTTAGGGCCACTTAAAATTTTAATGAAATCACAAATTTAAAAAACTTAAAAAATAAACAAATTCTATATAAAATGAAGAGCTAAAAGCACATTTAGCCTCAAGTATTTATATTAATTAAAACTCACATTACTGTTAAGTAATGAATAAGACATGAATGATGTCAACTCTTACTAATAGAAAGAAAGTTGGTCAACATAAGGAAAAGGAAGATCATTCCTAATTGTTTGTAAACAAGATAATAATAACTCAACATCTTAAAGAAAACATGTCAAGGTTAAAAAAGTAAAAAAGCCACCTAATTTTCAAACTTTATTTGAAACTTTAAAGAAAACATGCATGAAAGTTGAACAAACTTTTCATAAGAAAATTATATTATATTAGAATATAATTATTTGAAGTGGAAAATGAGTCAGTTTTGAGTAGCTAAGGTAATGGAAGAGTCATAAATCATATTTTTGGAATTTATATTTGGGAGGCTCTAACAAAGAAGGTTCAAGTCTGGTCACCAACCAAAAGTAACCAATACAATTTCTTCAAGGGCAAAAAATGGGAATTCAAATTTAACCAACCCCCCCCCCCCCAAGCTGAACGGCTCAAGTCGGTGAGGCCATAAGCTGTGGCTTCGGCTTTCATGCACAATGACGTGGCTGTATTTGCTTAAGTAAGTGGGTCCACTAGTTGTAACCGGTTTGTGGCTTGTGCAGAGGGGTGGTTGGGATGGTGTGCCCCAAAATATGGATCTGAATGGCCATCGTGTTACGATTTGGGAACGTTCGCGGGAGCCAGCCGGATGTAGAGATTTTTATTAAGGGTAAAATATTAGTTTACGCCATGTAGTTTAGTATAAATTTTAATTTTAACCCTTGGTTTCAAACAAAATTCTATAATGTAGTTAATGTTTCACGTTAGACCTCCCATAACTATTCCGCTAACACAAACAAATGGTCCGTTAGAGATTGTATTGTTGGTTTGTAATACATGACAAATAATAATACGCCACATCATTTTTAATTTTTAACCCTAAGCCACGTCATCATTTTCCCTTTCTGTTATTTTTTTAGTTTGATTATTGCTCTTCCCCATTCCAAAAGCCACAAAGAGAAGGTGCTAAGAACTAAGCCTGTTCAGAAGGCTAATCTCAAGAATTTGAGTAAAAAAACACAAACATATTTTTTGAAAGAAATTAGAATGGAGAGAGAAGATGAGACAGAAAAATTAATTCGTTCATTGCATTCCTTTTTTCAGCCATACTTGAATTCTTTATACCCCACAACTACATTGCCTAACAGAACATATTACAACAGAATTCTCAAACTGAAAACTAACAATTTCTAATTGAATTCTAACAAATATAACATCTGTAACAACTTACTTGATGTTTGACACGTAGTCTAGGAGTGGGTTGGGGGACCTCTTATGCGACTAGGCCTGTTACTTGGGCTCAAAGTTGTAACATTACCCTCCTCATCTACAGAAACCTTATCCCAAAGGTTGAAGAATGGATATAGATTATGAAATGTGGCAAGATCTTCCCACAAAGTCTCTTCTAAAGGCAGGCCACTCCACTATACCAGAACCTCTGACACCCATTTGCCATTTTGTTTTAATGTACGTGAATTCTATACTACTAAAAGTGAAAAAATGGTATTGTTGTCAACATAAGTATCGGCTAATTGTAACTAAGTAGCTTTAGCTGGATTGGGACACAATAGGGAATGTGAAACACCGTGTGAATACGAGATGATTCTGGTAATCTAAGCTTATAAGCTACGATTCCAATTCATTTTTCAATACGAAAAGGTCCATAATACCTTTGGCTAAGTTTAGAATGAGCGTCTCCTGAAATAATTGTTTGCTTATAAGGTTGAAGCTTAACATAACACCATTGAACAACATTCATGGAAAACCCTTTCCAATGTTTGTTAGCCTGAGTAGCCATTCGTTGTTGAGCACAGACCATATTATTGCGAAGTTTGGTAAGAAGTTCCTCACGAGCAACCAAGAAAGAGTCTACCATAAAAATTACCCCATTTGAAGAGTGGGAAGTGGCTTACCAAACATGGTTTCAAATGGGGTAATTTTTATGGTAGAGTGGACAGTTGTGTTATAACATAATTCAGCCCAAAGAAGAAATTTGGTCCACTTTTCAGGTTGTTCGTGCACAAATGCACGTAAATATTATTCCAAACACCTATTGAGAACCTCAGTTTGTCCATCAGATTGTGGATGGTAAGCACTGGACGTGTGTAGAGAATAACTACTCAAATGGAAGAGATCCTTCTAAAAATTGCTTAGAAAAATCAGGTCACGATCTGAGAGTATAGACTTAGGAAAATCGTGGTGCTTAACTACCACTTCAGCAAATAATTCTGCAGCTGAAGTGGCTGTAAATCCTTTTTTAAGTGGCCCAAAATGACCATGCTTTGAAAGCCTATCAACCACCATAAGTATCACTGTATAACCATGAGAATCGAGTAATCGTGTAATGAAATCCAAACTAATATCTTCCGAAACATTAATAGGCACGTGGAAGGGTTGCAACAAACCCGAAGGAGCTGCTGTAGAATATTTTGTCTTTTGACACACATGGCAGAAATTAACAAATTCACGCACATCATGTTCCATTTTTTCCTAATAAAAACTGGTTGAAAGATGGGAAAAAGTCTTCTGGACTCCCATATGACCCGCTAATGAAGATGAGTGATGCTCAAAAAGTAGTTTCTGTCGAAGAGGAGAAGATGGACTGATAACTAACCTATCTCCTTTGTATAATAGTCCTTCATTCTTTGAGAACGGAAAAAATCCAGGTTGATGATGATTAATTTTATCTAGCAGGGATTGTAATGTGCGTCAGTTTGCATTTCCAGCCTCATTTCGTAGAGTGGGACAGAGATGGAAATTGACTTGTAGTTTGGGGTTCTTTCTCAATATATTGCCGAGAAAGGGCATCTACCACTATATTAGTTTTTCTCGGTTTATAAGATATATCAAAGCTATAACCGAGATGCTTGGCAATATACTTTTGTTGTTCATGTGTTTGAATGGCCTGACTCAAAATATCCTTCAAGCTATGCGGTCTGTTTGAATTGAAAAATGACCCCAAGCAAATATTGTCGTCTTTTAATAACTGTCTGCGTAATCGCGCACATCTCACGAACATAAGCCAGAACTTTTGAAATTGTAGAATTAAGCTTCTTACTGAAATAAGCTATGGGGTGATCTTGCTATGGTAAAACAGCCCCAATACCAAAACGTGATGCATCTGTCTGGATTGTGAATAGAAGAGAAAAATTCGGTAAAGCCAGAATGAGAGCTTGTGTTAGAGATTGTTTGAGAGTGTCAAAAGTTGTTTGAGCTTCCGGAGACCACTTAAAACAATATGTTTTGAGAAAATCAGTCAAGGGACTTGAAATTGAAGCATATCAAAACACAAATTTGTGTTAATAACCTGTGAGGTCTAAAAATGCTCGAAGTGTTTTTATGTTATGAGGAATAGGCCATTCATTCATTACGACCAGTTTTGAAGGATCTAGAGCAACCCATTTTGCTGAAACCACATGACCCAAATACTCAATCTAATTTTGAGCAAATGAGCATATTGATCTCTTTGTTAGGTAACAGTTTGAACGGAGGCATTGTAGGACCTCTTCTAGATGACAATAGTGTTCCTCCATTCTCTTACTATAAACCAAGATGTCATCGAAGAAAACTATAACGCTCTTGTGTAAGAAGTCTCGAAAAGCCAAATTCATCGCAACTTGGAAAGTAGCAGGGGAATTGTGAGGCCAAACGACATTACGACAAACTTGTAATGACCTTGATGTGTTCGAAAAGCTATTTTGGGATTGTCTCGAGAATTTACTCTTATTTGATGATAGCCCGTGCGTAAATCAATCTTGGAAAAAATAGTAGCTCCATGGAGCTTGTCAAGTAGCTCATCTACTGTCGGTATCAGAAACTTGTCCTTAACCGTGCCATTATTTAACGCCCTATAATCAACACAAAACCTCCACGTTCCATCCTTCTTTTTCACCAACAAAACTAGTGAAGAGAAAGGGTTTTGGCTTGGCCTTATGACTGCCTTATGACTCCCGACTCAAGCATCTCAGAGACTAGCTTTTTCATTTTAGATTTCTAAAAATAAGGGTGTCTGTATGGCTTCACATAGGTTTAATGTTGGACAATAGATGTATTTTGTGATCAATCAAATGATATCGTGGTAATGATGAATGTTCAAAAAACACATCTTCATACTCACTTAACAAGGATAACAAAGGATTTGGTAATTGAGCATCAACTATACTAGCTCCCTCCTCAGCAGAAAAGGTAAATAATTGAAAGTATTGAGAGATACCTTTTGATTTTGATAGACGACGAAGCTGATTGAGTTGAATTTGCTCAATATGAATCAAGGGTTCCCCTTGTAGACGAATAGTTGAGTCATTCTATTCAAATTCCATATACAAAGCTTTATAGTCCATGGTAATTTTACCAAGCAGTTCTAAGCATTAAACTCCAAGAACAACATCTACACCTTGCAATTGCAACACATAAAAATCAATTTCAAACTGCCGCCCACTGAATTCTATAGGAACTTGAGGAAAACACCGTTACAGAGCATTGTTTCACCATTTCTGATTAACACTTGGAAGTAATGAGACCTGCATACAGGCAATTTCATAAATCGTGTGAGTCGTTCTTGGACAAAAATTGTGCGTACTACTTCCGTCAATCAATATTTGAACTTTCATATGATCAATCAGACCTGTCAGGCGTAATGTTCGGGGAGAGGTTTGGCCAATCATTGCATGAAAACTGATTTATGATATATCTAAGGACAGGACATTGCTTGCATCTATACTAGCTAATTCTGAATTGTCAAGAATAATGGCTTCTTCTTCACTAGAGACTATAAAAAAGAAATACATTTCCCTTACATTTAGAGCCTTGTGAAAATTTCTCATTGCAATTATAACATAAGCCTTTCTCTCGTCTAGTGAACATTTTCACAGCGAACAATTTCTTGATTGTCTAAGGGTTGGATTTAGGTGAAATGGTTGAATAATTTTGTGGTGGAAAAGGGGTTGGTAACAAAGGAGGAAGAGTGGAAGGCTTACTGGTATAAGTGGTTTTGGCTGGCCAAGATTTATCTACTCAGTTTCTTATGGCAATTTTAGAATCTGAGCACTTATCTTCATACAACCTAGCAAGGCCCAAGGCTTGAACCAATGTCTGAGGTTTGAAGATTTGAACTTCTTTGCGCAATTCATTTCATAACCTAGAAACAAAACAACTTATTAAGGCGTGTTCAAGAACACTAAGAATCTTGTTTGTTAGCTGCTCAAATTGATGCTGATACTCAGATAAAGAACTGATTTGTGTTAATTTGCTCATCTTACCAAAATGATCCTCATAATCTGAAGGACCAAAACACCGTTTCCCAACTTTAAAAAACTCAGTCCAATTCATAACCGATTGATTCTTACTCATCTAATCGAACTAGTCCAATGCATCGCCATCAAAGTGAAAGGATGAGAGAGCTAATCATTGAAGATCCACTTGGATCGATTAGTTTTAAAAATTTTAAAAATAGATTTGAACGAAAAACGGTTCATGGACGGAATATTAATTTTTTTATTTAACTTATTTAATCATAATAAATAATTTAAAACCAATTTTATTTTGATCATGCATATACGATATTAAAACGAACAGATTAAGGAATTTTTTTTTTCACATTTACTCTATATCGGAGAATTTCTGAACTGGTGGAACTCCCTCGAGCGTTCTTCGTGTTCTTCAAGCTTTAAGATCAAAATCACGAACTTGAACTTCCACGAACGATTTCCAAATTAGTCCACCAACAACCACCCGTTAATTTCAGAAATATATCTCAGAAAATTTTTATGTAGAATTTTGAGTGTGGGCTCTCAAAACGATTGAAAAAGAAAAATCAAATCTTTCCTTCTTCAGACTAATTTCGGCGGCAACAATAGTGAGAGGATACATCATTTTTCTCTCTTTGTGTGTTAATAATAACAACTGTATCTAATACTCGCTATCTTTTTAAAATCAAATTGCTATTAGATATTTATCAAAAGGTAATTTTCAGTATTTATAAATATACCCATATATTATAAAATTTCCAAAAATTCCCCTAATTATTTATTATTGCTGAAAATTACATGATCTCCTAGAGTTTTAGTTGTATTAAAATTTATCAATCCAATTGATAAATATAATTAATCATTATCAATTAATTAATTAATTTATTTTATTTAACTAATTATCCAATAATTAGAAAATAATAAATTAATTAATTCAATACAATAATTACATTCAACTAACTTAAGTGATATCACCTATCACATATAAATGTAGGAAATATGTCTTGGCACCAAAACACATTTTGGTCCAACTTAGTTCACTTTTCTATTCCTGTTCTCTGGACTATTTCTCAGACCGAATGGACCCATATGAACAAAGCTTAGGATTCACATACCGGGTGAATTTATCTTTATAAATTCTCGATCTATTTAATCCTGACATCGTATGACTCCACTATAAGTTTGATGCCGAATCAACTCTCGATTCGCGCGCTACATTTTCTATTGGTGTAAATAAACTCTATTTATTTTCACGGTCCACAGAATATTTTAACATAATACCCATCGTGAATACCAGTAACAAGAGCAGAATATAAAATTACCATTTTACCCCTCTTGTTATCATTTCATTAACTCTTTTATTGACTGTGAATAAGAAAGATATTATAGTGAATTGTCTCGTACAATTTACAAGCCTTATTCAATGACTCATTTCATAGAATACTTGGCCACGTTATTTATTCACACACCCATCAATAAAACATAAGGTGATATTGTCGCTTTCACAATCCAACCATGATTTTTCATATCTGTGAATCACGCAACTCTTACTTAATTAAATTATAATTCCAACAATCGAGGTATTGCTCGCCAATTCGAACTCACTCATTTGACATATCAAAGATTGCAACTAACCAAGTCAAGTTACGTATTTACCTCAGGATTAATGTAATTATAAAAATACCCTTAAGGTGTAACAATTAGGTTTAGAGCTAGGTGAATGATTTTGGGCTCTAAACTAATTTGTTACCGGTCTATTCAACATGTTCATAACGTGGTTGGGTTAACCATTTGAGTATCCACTCTTATGTTCTAAGACTGACATCCAACGGTTCAACCTGACAGTCATAATCAGATTCGATTGCCTAGTCGATCCTAAGACTGTGAATATCGTTTCGAACAATTTCAAAAGAGTTCATCTGGACATATTCCAACAATCTCCCACTTGGACTAAAGCATGCGTGTACAATCTCTCATCCCCAACCCTTCCAGATGAGCATAAAAAACTATACTGCTTAAAGTCTTCGTGAATGGATTTGCCAGGTTGTTGCCGTTGAAATATACGTAGCCACAACGTCTCCACGCTGAACAATCTCTCTAATCAGGTGATACTTACGTTATATGTGTTTGGATCTCTTATGGCTTCTAGGTTCCTTAGAATTCACTACAGCCCCACTGTTATCACAACAAAGTATCATGGGTTTGTCAACGTCTGGAACAACTTCCAAAGTCTTCAAGTACTTTTTAAGCCATACAACCTCCTTTGCAGCTTCACAAGCTGTCACATATTCAGCTTCCATGGTAGAATCAGAAATGCAAGATTTCTTGATACTTCTCCATACAACTGCTCCACCATTGAGGATGAACACTGATCCTGATGTGGACCTCTTAAAGTCTTTATTAGCTTAAAAATCAGAATCTGGATACCCCATCATATTCAAGTTACTACCTGAATACACAAACATGTAATTCCTTATTCTCTTAAGATACTTAAGGATATGCTTGACGTCATTCCAATACTCGATTCTAAGATTAGATTGGAAATGACTTATTACGCCCACGACATAATAAATATCAGGTCTACTACAAATCATCGCGTACATGAGGCTTCCTACGGCTGAGGCATAGGGCATCCTTCTCATGTCTTCCTCTTCTTGAAGAGTCTTGGGAGACTGCTCCTTGGAGAGGCTGACTCAATGTCTAAAAGGAAGAAATCCCTTCTTAGAGATTTGTATACTGAAGTGATCCAACACCTTATCAATATAAGATGTTTTAGAAAGTGTCAATTGTCTGTTCTTCCGATCTCGAAAGATCTGAATACTGAGACAAATGCAGCTTCTCCAAGATCCTTCATGTCAAATTACTTTGCAAGCCAAAAACTTGACATCGGACGATTTTCCTACATCATTCCCAATGAGTAGAATATCATCTATGTACAAGACTAGAAAAATTACATTCTCTTCGTGTATCAACTAATTCACATAGGCTTCATCCACCAACTATTCAAAACCATAGTTCTTAACAGTTTCGTCGAATAAAATATTCCACGACTGTGACGCTTTGCCATCTTGGCTTTTCTCTATGAACCCGGCTGGTTGAGCCATATAAATGTGCTTTTCAAGATTGCCATTCAGAAAGGCAGTCTTGACATCCATTTGTAAGATTTCATAATCAAGAGCACCAGCGATGAACAAAAGGATTTAGATGGATTTAAGCATGACTACCAGTGAGAAGGTATCCTCGTAGTCTATACCTTCCTTTAGGGTGTAGCATTTGGTTACTAGCCTAGCTTTGAATGTCTCTACATTTCTATTTGGACCTCTTTTCTTCTTATAGATCCATTTGCATCCTATGAGTTTTATCCCTTCAAGATGATCTATAAGTTTCCAGACTCCGTTCGAGTACATCCAATGTATCTTCTAGCAAGTACTCTCCACCACGATCAGATCGTAGGGTTTTGATTTGTTTTTCTAATTGATTTTCAACCAAGGCCTTATATTCTTTGAACTTTTCAAAGGTTTCCGACTTTTGATGCATTAGATAAACATGACCAAAACGTGAGTAGTCGTCAGTGAAGGTTATGAAGTATTCATAACCTCCTCTTACTTGGATATTTAATGGCCCACATACATCACTATGTATGAGTTCAAGGCATTGAGTGGCTCTTTTACCTTTTGATGAAAATGGTCTCTTGGTCATTTTACCTTCTATACAGGATTCACGTGTGGGTAGTGAACCCACACTTAAATATTACAAAGGACCACCCTTCACAAGTCTTTTAATCCTATCTAGGCTAATATGTCCAAGACGTAAGTGTCACAGATAGGTTAGATCAGTTGAGTCATATTTCAACCTTTTACTATCCTTATGTGAATCGATATTCACTTCAGTGTGACAAATCATGGATACTACAGTTTATTAATCATTCGTGCAATACTAATTAAGCATTCATTTTTAAAAATATTAATATCTTTATCAATGAATTTTAGATCAAATCCTTGCTCCATTAATGCACCAATAGAAATCAAATTCTTCCTAAAAATCAGGACATAATAAACATCATGCAAAATAATAAAATGTTTCTCAAAACATAATTTAAGATTTCACACTGATGCGACCGATACTAGTGCTTCATTCCCCTAGCGTAAGCTGAACTCGTCCTCGTCAAGCCTTCTGATTTCCCTGAACCCCGAAGGCAGCAACATATGTGGTTAGTAGCTGTAGAGTCTACAATCCAAGAAAATGTAGAGTCAGCTACATAGCAGGCCTCAGTAACCATTACTATACCTTTAGATCTCAACCCTTTGAGATACTCTGGGCAGTTGCATTTTCAATGACCAGCAACTCCATAATGATGACACTTATCTTTCGACTTGTCTACTCTCGTAGTGCTCTTACCTTTGGCATCTCTCGACTTCTGCATCTTCGCTTTCCTTGAACCCCTTCTATGTTTCTTCTTAGAGCTAGAGGTGGAAAGCCTACTTTCAGTAAAGTTAGCCTCTCTAGATTTCCTCTTGCCCTTCAGAAACAGGGTCTCAACAGCTTGCAGCTCCTTCATGATGACATGAATTCAGTAGTTCAGCTTGTTCATCGAATAATTAAGCTTGAAGTTCTCAAAGGTACTAGGAAAAGTCTTTAGGATCATATCCACTTGAGGCTCATCGTCGACTTGAGCACCAATGATCTCCATCTCGTTCAGATAACTTATGATCAACATCATATGTTCTCTGACAGGAGTTTCAAGTTCCATCCTACAGTTCATGAAGTTACTCATAGTTGTCTGTCTAGCTTGACGACGGTGATGCCCGAACGTTTTGGTGATGTTTAATATCATATCAGATGTGGTCTCAAAATTTTGATGCTGCTGTTGTAACACATTGGTCATTGATGCTAAGATTTAACATCTGACGATCTCATCAGAACACAGCTAAGAAGCATAAGCATCATTTTCCTCTTGAGTCGATTCAGCAATAGGCTCAAGAGGACAAAGGGTAGTAAGCACGAACTTGTGCTTTTCCACCGTCAGCACGATATCAAGATTTAATTTCCAATCCACATAATTTTCATCGTTGAATTTGTTCGCGTTAAGAATAGTTGAGAGGGGGGATAACGACATGATTACTGAAAAGAATAAATAAAGCGGTGTAAGTAAATGCTCAATTGTTTAGGAAAGTATGATGCATGATGCGACTACTAAATATTTTAAAATCCATTAAATAATATTTTCTGCATGATGTTATGACAAAAAATGATAGCTTGTCTCATCGAGGGATGAAATCCAAACTATCTCCTATCGCATCGAGACTCCTCTCGTTTGGTTAACGCTCAAATGTCTCCACATTTAGTTTAACCAATCACCAATGATTTCAGTCACCTTGGTCCCATTGACTAGCCCCCATGGGGGGATTCTAATGTGCTTTAGTCTTAGTGTTTAACCCACGCATTGACTCTTAAAAGGTTGCTATGGACTAATAGTTTGTCTATGGGACGACCCTGCCCCACCACTTCCTTTAGAAGTCTTAGCTTCTGAAGCAACTCGATGATTCAAAGAGACACAATTCCAAAGTCTCTCACAGTCATGCGAGGACCGCTATGGGCAGTTCTAACCGCTCCTCGTGGCACGATCAAGTTTGTGTTCGAGTCATGGGAACGTTTCAACGTAAACGACCATCCCACTTAGTTTTTGAAAAACTAGATTTTTGGTTGTTTTTAAAAAAAATATGTTTTATTAATTTGAAAAATGTGATGAAATTTATAAATCTTTTATTAATTTTAAATCCTAATTAAAAATCATAACCATTATAAATTTCACATTGTTATTAAATAATAACCAATATCAATTAATCTACAATGATGCATGTACATGCTACATGACAATTTGATATTGGCATATCCCTAATCTATATGGTTTTTTATATGATGATGCACGATTAAAATAAAATCATACATTTAAATTTAACCTTCCTATTGACTCATTTCTAATTACAACCCATAAAAATAATAAATACATTATAAATTAATTTATGAACTAATCCTCATGGCGTCTGCAATTTGCTCCTTCGTATCCATGTTGTCCCACCATTTTGCAACACTTTACAAAATATTAGTCTCATTTTTAAAAATATTTTTCAATTTAAAATTTTTAATTTTCCAACATATTTTTACTTTGATAAACAAATTACCAAGTAATTTGTAAATTAATTTATTTTTAAAACAATTAAAAAAACTACAATTATATAGGTGTTGAAAAATTTACCAAATTAAATAAGGGACTAAAATTGATTTTGAAATCATATTTCAAAATTTGAATTTCAAAAACCCTAGGTTTCCTAAAACCATGGGTTTCCAAAGCTTGTAGGTTTCCTAATTCGATTAGGACTCTACCGTTCAAGGGACAACACATGACAGCAGGGGCAAGCGGCGGCCAGCGGTGAACAATACTGTTGGTGAACGGTTTGACATGAACAGTACCACCGGTGAACAGTACCAGTATGAACAATACCAAAATGATATTAATGCTATTGTGGCTTATTATTTTGAATTTTTGTTTAAATCTTCGAATCCTTCTAAGGAGGACTTAAGACCTGTTATTAATAGTATTGATCAGAGCATTTTTACCGAGCAGGTTAGGTTTATGTCTATCGCGTTCTCAAAGCCCGGGCCTGGATGGCCTCTCGACCTCTTTTATAAAAACATTTGAAGTATTATTGTGGAGGATATCTCTTGAATCTGTTTATGCTGCCTCAATGAGGACATGAATTTAAAACCGCTGAATTCAACTTTGATTGCACTGATTCCAGAGGTGAAAAGGGTAAAACATATGAAAGATTTTTGCCCGATTAGTTTGTGTAATGTTATTTACAAGATTGTTGCTAAAGCAATTGCCAACTGGTTGAAGCCAATTCTTCCAATATTATTTCAGAAAACCAGAGCGCGTTTGTTGGGGGTCGTCAAATTACGGATAATATTTTGGCAACCTTTGAAATTATTCACTCCATGAGGAAGAGGAAATACGGGAAATTGGGGGTGGCAGCGATTAAGGTGGACATCAGCAAGGCTTATGATAGAGTCGAATGAAGCTATTTGTTTGCAGTCATGGAAAAGATGGGCTTCCCCGAGAACTGGATCTCCCTTATTCACTGTTGTATCTCATTAGTCAGCTTCTATTTTATTATTTACAAATTAATGTATCTGTTTTTTGTGGATGACACATTGGTTTTCTGTCGAGCGGATGCCAATTTGAATGTTGGTATTACCGTGGTTCTTTGCCAGTCTGCCGCAGTTTCGGGCCAAATTGTTAACATTGACAAATTAGTTATAGCTTTCAGCCCGAACACTCCAGCCAATATACGTGATGTCTTTGCCTCTACCCTCAACATAAAAATGGGTCCATGACTCGAGTCTTACTTGGATCTTCCGGTTTTCATGGACAGGAGAAAGAAATCATCTTTCAATATATAGTGGAAAAAGCAAAAAAGCTTCTCATGCGCTGGCGAGAAAGAAAGTTCTCGGTTGTAGGGAACAAAGTTCTAATTAAATTTGTCATTCAAGTGATACCTACTTATGCAATGAGTTGTTTTAGAATCCCAAAGGGCTTGTGTAAGGAAATTGAAGCTGTCACTTCAAACTTCTGTTTCTCTGATTCGGGACAAAAAATGCACTGGTCTATTTGGAAAAATCTGTGTAAGCCGAAGGTGGAAGGAGGTTTCGGTTTCAAAGCTCTTAAGTTTTTTAACAAAGCTCTATTGGCGAAGCAAGCTTGGCGGCTGGTTCAAAACCCGAACAACTTACTGACTAGGATTTTTGAGGCCAAGTACTGTCAAGGGTCTACTTTCTTGGAGGTGGAAGCTTCTCCGTCTTCATCTTTTGCTTGGAAGAGCATTATGTGGGGCAGAGACCTCCTTCAATCTGGCTTGAGATGGTAAGTGGGCAATGTGAGATCAATTAGAGCTTTTCAAGAAAAATGGATTCCAAGGCCTTCTTCCTTCAAGATAATATCTCTCCCTTCAGTCTCTTCTGAGGGTGCTCTAGCGGCTGACTTTATTGATGAATATGGTTGGAAAGAAGATTCTCTCTCACGTTTCGTTCTTCCTGATGATGTTGATCGAATTTTGTCCATCCCTCTCCCCATATCTGATTCTAATGCTTATCTAATATGTCACTATGATAAATTATGTCAATACTTGGTTAGAAGTGGGTACAAAGTGGCGGTCTCTAGTTTATCCTTGGACGGTTCCTCGGTTTTGACCTTAGTGGAGTGGTAGAAATTAACATGGAGTCTAAAGCTGTCAATAAGATCAAAATATTTAGATGGAGAGCAGCTTTAAATGCTCTTCCTTGCCTGAGTAATTTAGCTTGTAGAGGTATTAATATCTCAATTTCATGCAAGGTGTGTGGGAAGGAAGAATCTCTGGTGCATGCTCTGTTCAAGTGTTCTGTGGCTAAAGCTGTTTGGAGAGCCTCTTGAATTTTGGGGCTTCCTAAAATGGAGGATATCCTTGACGCTTTCTTTGCTGTGAAATGTATTGTTCGACCTTCAGATTTTCCCTGTTTTAATACTTTGTGTTGGTCGATTTGGTGGAACGGGAATGGTGTTAATTGCTAGGATCGATCGGTTTTAAAATTAAAGAAAATTAGATTTGAACCACGAATGGTTCATGGGCGGAATATCAAAATAATTTCGATTTCACTTATTTAATCATATTAAATAATTTAAAAACATATTTAGTTTGATATTGCTTATATGATATTAAAACAAATAGATTAAGGGGAAACAATTTTTCACCTTTACTCTTTATTGGAAAATTTTTAAACTGGTGGAACTCCTTCGAGCGTTCTTCGTGTTCTTCAAGGTTTAAGATCAAAATCACGAATTTGATCTTCCACGAACGATTTTCGAATTAGTCCACCAACAACCACGTTTTTTCATAAATATATCTCAGAAGAATTTTAGGTAAGAATTTAAGTGTGAGCTCTCAAAACGATAAATATCTAGAATTCGAAAAGTAAACGTGATGCATGAATGGAACATAATAAACACACAAAATTTAACATTTACTAGTCACGAAAAAATAACCCAACGATTAATGTGCTGCTTTAAGATCAGTAATTTTAACATCAGGCTGTCTATGAGACATTCTCATCATTATTAATTAAAACTTAAAATATCTCATATCTTCTCTTTTAATAATAAGGTATCGCTTTTTTGGTCAAGTCACACTATCCACATGAAAATTTAATTGTGAATTTGTGAGTGTAACCCATTTTTCAGATTCCATGACTTGATTTAAAATATGTCATCTTAGGGTAAATTAAAACTAAACTATATCACTTTCTCCTATCTTTTTAAGAAGTTCAATGTTGGTATTGGTATAGCTCGAAACCTTCCTTAGGGGGGGGGGGGGGAAAACAAAGCTATCTCGAGGCCCTCACTGTACCTCACGGTGTTGTACTAATAATGAAGACCGTAGGTTATATTGACGTCTCAACATTCTCCCACTCACTATTTTAGGATTATGTGTTTCTATTTTTAACTAATTAATTAATTTTAAATTAATTACTAGTTAAAATAATAACCCTATGATATTTAATAATCAGTCATGTCAAGCTTATTGGTCTAAGTTCATTCAACCATCTAAAATGCCTAAGTCATAATCAGGTAAACTTAGATTAACTAATTAATTATATTCATCAAATTTTAATAAAACTCTTTTACTAAAGTTGATTATCCTAAAGGTTATTATAGCCCTTAGTGTGGTGTGATTACCAAGTTTTAACTAATTAAAATATAATAGTTTATATGCAATTGATTTCATAAAATAATATATATATATATATATATAAACATATTAGAACAATCCTAATAAATCATGTTTCTACTTATGAGATGCATGATCAAATAAAATTATGTGGGATTTTCATGTATGACATGTGATCGACAAATACATGGACATATTATCAAACATAACAATTAAAATGATTTCCGACGTCGTCGCCAGAACCATAAATTTTGATGACATTGCCGGTAATCCAGAATTGGCGGTGCCAGTGCTGGTCCTATTTATTTTCTTTTTCCTATGTCGTTCATCTAGTGCGTTCTTCGTCTTATCGCGATCGAAATAATTACAATAAATATTCAAAATAAAATCACAAAAATTTCTACGCCCCAAAATGGCTTACACAAAATCTAAGAAAAAAAATTAAAGAACAAAGCCTAACCTAATAATCACCATATAATTAACGATCCATTATCTTCCATACATTCAAAAAACATAACCATCCATCCATTCATTCATACATATCTCATATTATATGAATAATGTAAGAAAACTCACACAACATTTAACATATAAATATATAAAAGACCGCTCTGATACCAATTGTTGGTCGTCGTAGAGCGTGTGCGGCGGAAACGTGTGGTGCGTGGCCATTTTAAAAATTAAACTTTTAATAAAAATTGATGTTTTTAATAAAATAAAAATTGTGCAACGCCATGATTATAAAAAAAACTTTTTATTGAAAACTCTTTTCAGCCAGTCAGGATCCATTATATATTTATATATTAAATTAACAACATATAAGATTAGGAATCGTATACCTCTTCTAGTTTAAATCAAGCGTCCTCGCGAACCAATCGATTCTCCATTCCCACAAAATCCTTCCAACGATCAGCAGACTCTGTGATCTACACCAAGATCTTCCGAGTCAATCCTCAACGCACTAGGACGTGATGATCTAGAGATTTTACTAAGAAAAAGTTTTGTGAGACGATTCTGTAAAAGAACATGATGATGATTCTTTTAGAGGTTTTGATTAACTCTTAATCGTAAAAAAATCACCTTTTGAGAAATTGTATTCACAACTCAATTCTCTGATTGATTAACTGATGCCATTATAAGTAAAATCTGAATCTTATTCCAGATAATGGTGTATAAGATATTTAAGGATAATTAAAAATTAAAAAATAATATTTAATTTTAAATTTTCAATACAGTGGGACTCACTATATAATGGTGCACAACTGTAGTGCCACATGACACTAAAAATAGTCCATGTCAATCTATGATACTCAATCAGTGATTGACACATTACATTTACTGTAAATTAAATATTTATTTTAATCAGATAAATATCTAGATATCACTTAATTCAAAATTAACAAATCTAATTACTACTATAAACTAAATTATCTGTTATTTCACAAATAACAGATTTAGTTGATCCAAAATATTATCTAATAATAATTTAATTATCTAATTTCATAAATCACTTATTGATATTTAAAAAATAATCGATAATTATATATATTAATTCCAAAAATTACATTAATATATATAAATAATTTAATTAATTAATTTTAATTAATTAATCACGCATAATTATCTCATAATTATGTACTTGCCTTAGAATAAAAATTTATTTACAAGTAAGTCATTTTCTCATGTCCCAAAATATTCACACCCTAGGCTGCATAGTATAGAGGTAACTCGAGAACCATGGACCTATAATTCTAAGCACTAATAAACTAGATTATTAGTTAAAATTTTTAATTAAATAATCTTATTTATTAATTCCATTATTACTCTACTATAAATATGAAATTGCACTCTTAGATATTATAGATGGTATTTACAAAATATTCTCATGTAGTCCATTGATATAATAAATTCATGTTGTCCTATCCTCCAATTATTAGTTGGTAAATTAGAACTGGTCAAAATTATCAATTTACTATTCTAATTACCTCTTGATCCTTAAGTATCATTAATCAATATACGATCTGTTAGGAAAGCTTGGATTCCAAATCTTGTAAGATCATGTTCACAGTCATGCATATCACTGAATCTTTAAAATAAAAGTCTTTAGCTTACTTTACAAACAAACCTTAACGACTGAATCAAAAGATCGAGTAGACATGTATAGGAGTTCATGACTACTCATGATTCAGGTTGATCTGCATGTGATCATCGAATTGATGTGTATTAAATCTTTATGATAAACAACACGTTGATAAATATATTAATTCACATCGGTACAATCATATATAATCTCATTATATAAAGTACATTCACTAACAAGTCTATCCATATCAATGATCTATATTTAGATCACATGCATTCATAAAACCAAGTGAATCGTACTAGCTACCATTCAATAAAGATTTCATACTTTAATATTTTGTTGACAATTTTATTCATTATCTATAATTTTAATCCTCTCGTACTAATACAAGATCATAGTCTCATTATTAAACATGTAATTTTCAGATATTTATATAAATTATTAAACAATAAATTATAAGAAAAATTATAAGAAAAATGTAATGCTCATTAAATTTCATATAAAAAGTCAATACACATGTTTTGAGGGCATAACCCCAAGCTGTAATGACGTTGTACCAACACGAGGACAAGTTAATGTGCACAATGTGCCCGTCTTGTTTGGACGGGAGCGTCTTGAAGTGGTACCATTCACTCCTTTCTCATTCAATTATTAACTTCACTACTATGTCTTCGGTCTTCTTGGAACAATATTCCACGTATCGTTCGGTGATGGACAACACAGAGTACCTTCTGACCATCTCCATAAAAATGAGAATCTTTACGTGAGTACACCCACATGTTCAAGGATAAAAAGGCCAAGGTGGAGAGTTGTGAAGATCGAGCGGCAAGACTGTCTTTCAGGCGAGGGTCGGACCCAAATTCACCCCTCTTTGAAGACTTGTCAAAGGTGAAACTGCTGTTAGTGGCGGAGGCATTCCAATGGGAGCAAACCTATATCACGTTGGAAAGAGAGAAAAGAAGCTTCTTAAAGCTGACGAAACGAAGAGTAGAGGAGCAGTGAAAAGGCGAACAAGGTTCCAGCTCCAGGAAAAAAAGAATGGGAACAACAGAAATGAATGATGGACGTCGAGAGAGAAAATGGGAAAAGACTGAGAACATGGGAATGCCCACTAACGGGATCCATCCCAGGGATGAAGTCTACACGCCTCTCACCATACCTCTGAATCAAATTCTTGATGTGATCAAGAATAAACTATGCTTGAAGAGACTAGTTTCGTTGATGAAAGAATCAAGCTACAAAGATAAGGACAAGTATTGCTCCTTTTATAGATGCTATGGGCGTTACATGATAGATTATTTCCAGCTCAAAATTACATCGAGGAGTTGATCAAGAATAGATACCTCCAGTAATATGTCCAGAAGGACGGGCATAAATTAGAAATGAAGAAGGAAAACTAGGACAAAAGGAAACAACCACTCATGATTGTAGACACCATAATCACGTTGACTGAACATGAGGGAACCATAAAGAAGGAGAGAAAAATGTATTGTAAGAAATTAATGTTGGAGGGTTGACGGGAGAAAGGAGGTCCACCTAGTGATGATGGAAATTTGTGGTTGATCTCTTTCGAGCTAGATCTCGAGCACAAAGGACAGCATAATGACACTCTTGTCATCACTATTCATGTTGGGAACTATTTACTGAGGAGGGTGCTGATCAATGACGGGAGTGCTGTCAATATCCTACATCGATTAACCCTTAAGAAAATGTCCATGGAAGACCAAAAGTTACAGGGCCCGTCAGAGCCGTTGATAGGTTTCAACAGGACTATATGAAGGAATCATAACTCTCCCGATGAACACTGAGCCGTTTAATCATCTGACGGAGTTTGTAGTTCTGGACACTTCATCCTCGCACAAAGCAATCTTAGGAAGGGTATGGTTGCACAAGATGAGGGCCATTTCATCCACCTTTTATCATGTATTGAAATATCCATCTCCGGATGGGATAAAAATGATAAAGGGAGATCAAATTGCTGCTCGTATGCGCATTGTAACGACATTAAAAATCTGCGTGACAAACGATAACAAAAAAGGAAGATGGACAACTAAAAGATTGAGGCTACGGGACAATAGTAATAAAAGGAAGACGGACATGATTATCCTTAAACCCAAGGTATGAAGTAGGAGAAGTCACTGAACTTATGTACGTTGAGGAATGAACTCAAAAGACAACCAATATCAGTGCACGACTTGAGGAAACAGAAATGGAAAAGCTGAATACAGATCTCACCATAAAACCAGTTAAGCAACGGAAAAGAAGCTTTGCCTAAGAAAGAAACACTATAATCAAAGAATAGGTAGAAAAGATTTTAAAGGATAACTTCATCTAGGAAGTAGACTACCTAGAGTGGCTTGCCAACGTGGTAATGGTGAAAAATAACGAGAAATGGAGGATCTATGTTCAATTACTGATCTAAACAAAGCTTGCCCAAAAGATGACTATCTATTGCCAATGATAGATCATATGGATACAACCTCGGGACATAAACTACTTAGCTTCATGGATGCCTTTTTAGGATATAATTAGGTAAAAATGTTCTAACCTGATCAAGAAAATACTACATTTGTCACTAAACAAGGTATTTTTTTGTTATAAAGTAATGGCTTTTGGTTTGAAAAATGTAGGTGCAACTTACCAGAGACTTGTGAATAAGAAATTTCGTGAGAAAATTGGAGGAATCATGGAAGTTTACATGGATGACATGTTGGTTAAAAGTTGCAAATGGTAAGAGCATATCAAAAATCTTGATGAAGCCTTTTCAATCCTAATAAAAAAAACTCCATGAAACTTAACCCGGAGAAATGCACATTCGGAGTGGTAGTGAGAAAATTTCTAAGGCATTTAGTAACGCAACGAGGAATTAAAGTTAACCTAGATCAAGTGAAGGCTATCATGGAGATGAAAACCCTAAAAACCTGTAATGAGGTATAAAGCCTAACGGGAAAATGAACAGCTCTGAACAGATTTCTTTTGAGATCAACGGATAAGTGTAAGTCGTTCTTTGCAAAACTAAAGAAGAATTACGTTGACAGTTGGGATGATGAGTGTGAAAATGCTTTCAAAAAGATCACAGAGTATTTGACATCTCCGCCGTTACTTTAGAAGCCGCTTCCTGGTGAAGAATGGTTTCTTTACGTGGTAGTTTCACAAATGGTAGTGAGTGTCGTTCTAATCAAGGTGGAAGATAGGAAGGAGAAACCCGTTTATTTCATAAGTAAAAGTTTAGGGGCGGTGGAAGTCAGATACAAACAGATGGAGAAGTTTATATTGGCCATTGTAGTCGCGACACGAAAACTGAGACCTTACTTCCAAGCTCAACGCATAAAGGTGTTAACTAACTCACCCCTCAGAAGTTTGTTGCACTCACCGGAAGTGAGCGGAAGAATGGTAAAGTGGGCAATTGAACTTGGTCAGTATGAAATCCAGTTTGAGCCAAGAACATCGATCAACGGGAAAGTATTGGCTGATTTTGTAGCAGACTTCACTCAAGGTGAAAAAGACACAAGGATGATATAATATATGCAATGGGAAAATGGGCTCTTGAAATTGCTAAAAACTACGAGATCCACCAAATACCAAGAGCTGAGAACAGTCACACGGATGTGCTGAAAAACTTGGGATCATCGCTGCAACTCCCCTACAAAAGGAAGGTGCCAGTGGAATTCTTGAAGAGCCAAATATAAAATTCTGTTGCAAAATGTAGTGGATATGGAAACTGAGGTGGAATCCAACTGGCAGGATGACATAGTCTGTTAACTAGCAAAAGGAGAATTACCTGAGGATAAATATCTAGGTAGGAAATTTAACAGGAAAGTGCCAAGTATTCGTTAATTAACGGAATATTATATAAAAGGTCTTTTTCAGGACCGTATTTGAAGTGCCTGAAAGAAAAAGAAGCTCAAAATGTGCTGGCATAAATTCACGAAGAAATATGTGAAAATCACACTGGGGGAAGATCATTGGAGCACAAATATTAAATGATGAGTACTATTGGCCCAATATGCATCAAGATGCTAAGCAATACGTGAAAAGCTACGACAAGTGTCAACGTTTCGCCCCCATAATAAAAATGGCACCTGGAGAACTGAACACAGTGGCGAGCCCGTGGTCATTCATGCAGTGGGCCCTGGATATTGTAGGGCCGCTTCCTATGACATCTGCTTAGAAACGTTTCCTATTGATCGCAACAAATTACTTATGAAGTGGATTGAAGTTGAAGCGTATACAAGGATTCGAGAAGAGGAAATGAAGGGGTTCCTTTGGAAAAACATAGTACGCAGGTACGAAATCCCATGAGTACTCGTCTCTGACAACGGACTTCAGTACCCAGGGTAAAGAGTTAAAGCTTTCTGTGAAGGATTGAAGATTATCAACCGATTTTCTACGTCGTAATATCCTCAAGGAAACGATCAAGCGAAGAGATCAAATCAAATAATATTAGGTAGCTTGAAAAAGAGGCTAGAATCAGCTAAAGGAAAAAGGGTGGAAGAGTTGTCAGCAATATTATGGGGATACAGGACCATCCCAGGGAGTCAGCGAGCGAAACCCTATTCACTCTAGCATACAGAACGGAATCAATAGTACCCGTTGAGATCAGAAGCCCAATTATAAAATCAAGTCTGAGTGAGCAATAAAATATGGAATGGATGAAGGAAAATTTGGATCTTTTGGAGGAAAGGAGAGACATGGCATTGATCTGGATGACCAACTACAATCAGAAAAGAAAAACTTACTTTCAAAAGAAGATTCAGAAATGGGGATTCTAGTAAGGAGATCTAGTTCTGAAGGAAAGTTAGGACCAAATTGGGAAGGGTCATACATTGTTAGTGGAATTGGAAGCAACATAGATTATTATTTGACAACACAAGATGGGCAAGACTTAGACAAACCTTGGAACGCTGCGCATCTGAAATAATTTTGTCTGACATGTAAATTTATTATAGTGAATATTTTCCCGCAAGGGTTTTTCACGTAAAAATTCTTCGTGTCATCTCTCTCTCTCTCTCTCCCCTTCAACGAGAAACAAATGGAATGAGGGACATGGTTATACAATGAGCCTAAGTTCTTGAGAATGAACTGTACTACAATGGGCATCTGGTCTCTAAAGGAAACCGGGGCCATGATTCTATAATGAGCCTATGTCCTTGAGAATGGATTGCACTACAATGAATATTTGTTCTTTAAAGGAAACCAGGGTCATGGTTCTACAATGAGCCTAAGTCCTTGAGAACAGATTGCACTACAATGGGCAACCGTTCACTGAAGGAAACCGAGGTCATGATTTTGCCAAAAACCTTAAGTCCTTGAGAACGAATGAAGTTACATTGAGTAGCTAAGGAAATTGAAGCTTAACAGATTTAGTATTTGAAAACATAAAACATTACAAAACGTAGCAATTCTTCAAAGGAAAAGTGTGGGAATACAACAGAAAAAGCCCCACGGAAGCAGAATTATTAAAGTCGTTGACAAAAAGGAAATTCATTTCATTCATTAAAAAAGGGAGAGTACATTCAAGATAAAAGGAAATATGCAGAAGAAGAGAAAAGAAGATTACAAGAATAAAAGGTACAAAAGCTACAAAAGTCTAAGAAATGACAATTGTTTCATCAGTAGCCATGTCTTCAGTAGGGTTGGCGGCGACATTTTCGATGATGTTGACAACATCATCTTCAGGAGCATTTGCAATGACATCCCTAGTTGAGCCGTTGATCTCAGCCTGAAGATCTTCAATGGGAGGCAAACCACATAAAAATTTCCCAGGAGGAACCTTGGATGAGCCATCTCTATAACTTAAGTCGTAGATGGCCTGTTCACCTTCGTCAAAGGCGGCTTGAAACTCATTCCCTACCTATTTCTCTTTCTCCTCCTCTACATGCACCTTAATAAGCTCATTTGCCTTAAAAGACTCTTCAAGCTTGAAGTTCTTCACCTTCATGATGGCTTCTTGGTCTTGCGTCTCTACAGCCTCCCGTAGCTCAGCCTCCGTCTTCTTCAGCTACTCAATCTTAGCTTGGAGCCCAGAAACCAGACCATGACTCTCAGTGAGCTCGGCGCGAAGACCAATCATGGCCTGTTCAGAGAGTAGGTGATACTCTTGGGGGGAATTGTGATGAATGATGGCCTATAAGAGAAAGAAAATAGATAAAAAAAAATATAAAACACAAGTATGAGCAAATGGGAAAAGATGAAAAATGAAAGGAAAATGTGCAAGTGAAAGTAAACGGGAAAAAGAACTCACTGTGATCAAGTCGTGGCTCAATGAACTAATGAGCTCACCAATGTTCATGGTGTGGTTTGTCTGAGTATCCACATCACACATAATTCTGCAAGAAATTATGTGGGCTAATTGAGCATCATTCAAGAAGCTCACAGAGGTAGGAACGAGAGGCGCAGCAGTGTAACACCTCATCCTCCAAGGGATAAATCCCTCAAGGTTCGCCTGGGGATTAGAAGCGGGAACTGAAGCAGGTTCCCATTGGACAGAAATAGGAGGAGGAAGAAGAGGAGTTGTCGAACGGGTAGAACCATTTTCATTCTGGATGACAGGGCAGGATGAGCTTGGGAAGAACTGGAAGCATCCTTTTTCAGGCGCACATTCCTTCCCTTGATTTCACCCAACATGGTGTGAAGCCGCTTTGCCATCTCCATAGCAGACTCAAAAGTTCTTTGCTGAAAATGAGCTTATTCTTCTATTCCTCTTCAGAGTATGTTGACTCAGAAGAGCTTGAAATGATAAAAATACAACGGGAAATTGAACAAAAAGAAGGTATAGGGATACCTCTAGAAAGTGAAGCAAGAGATGAAGAAGCAAATGTTGAAGCAACATGGGCGGGAGTGGGCACAAAGGCAATGTCGACTTCTCTTCTTGGATCGAGAAGCTCATACCACCTCATCTCTCAGTAAGAGAAAGTGGCTGCGACCCGTTCGTTAAGTGCCCTTATGAAATACAACTTCTTGTTATGTTACTTGTCTGAATCACACAAAGGAAAAAGAAGTTAGTAACGAAAATAGTAAAAAATGAGAGAAAAGAAAAGAAAGGGGGAAATGAACTCTGACCAAGAACTTACTAAAACTTCCCATCTCTTTTGGGGTAAGTTGGGAAAGGCCAAAGCGATAATGAGAAAAGAATTCTTGAAAGAAGGGGGAAATAGGAAACTTAAAGCCTAAGGCTACTATGTACATTGGGTGAATGGTGATCTCATATGAGGGCCTACAAGGGACGCCTGATGTCCCACTCTCTCCTAGGGCACATGTGACATCGGGAGGAAAGGGATCATGGTAGATGGTCATAAACTGCTTAAACTCAGACAGTCCTAATTAGAGGAACAATGAGTTGGAAAATAGTTCCATCCGCCACGACTCTAAGAAATGCAAGAAATACATAGAAAGAGAAGATAAAATGAAGAAACTTACTGGATTGGAAATGAAAAGTGAAGGTCTTTAAATAGGCCGCAGACACAAAATAAAGCTCCAATCCATTCTAGAGATGGAAACGGATCATCGTGCCTACTAACCAAAAGAGTAGTGACAACTGTAAAAAGTGTAGATGTATTATGCCAAAAGTAATTTGGAAAATTACGTTGCGTGCTCCCAAGAGGCGTGTGGGAACAAGCAATGGGAAGACGTAACGTCATAAAGAAAATGTGTGATTATCGACGGTTTACGTGGGAGTGACAACGGCCTCGCAAAAGGTTGTTTGGAGACCACGCTGCATGTTCTCGAGAAGTGCGTGAAAAAAGACTATGGGAAGACGTAATGTCAGGAAACATAGGCAATCATTACACATCAATGAATAAGATTTTATCGAGTGTAATGAGGGCCAATAAACAATGAAAATCCTATCTTACATGTCAAAATCCAGACCAAAAAATTAATTAAGGAGCATGATAGAATGTGAGCTGTAGGATCGAACAAATGGTTGATGAAATGATCTTAAGAAGGAATATTTCCCGAGAGACCCTTATCTGTTTCCTAAAGCTTACAACATAAAATGAGAATTTGTTGCCACTTAGTTATCATTTTTCATGTATAAATACAATGATATACAACTCTAAAATTCATTCGAAAACAAGCTAGCTACTACTCTTGAGTTCATTACTCTTATTCTCTCTCATAATATTATTCTTTTATCATAGATTTTTCATCCCAAAAAAATTCTTTACAGAACTTACGTAAACTTAATTATGGACAAGAAATTTATTTTACTCTAGTTAATTTACTTAGTTAACTATATAATTTAAAATATCTAGAGGTCATGGGCGGGGTCATGTGTACCCCACTGGCTCACGTGACCCCGCTGGAAAAAAAATTAAATTTTTTATCTACAAATTATTATTTTAGTCATTTTTATATTTGTGACCCTACTAAAATTAAAACATGATCCTACTAAAATATTCAGGTTTAGTTGTTGACAAAAAAAACATTCAGGTTTAGTTTTTTTTTCTTTTCAATTTTAACTTCTCTGAATTTTTTTAGTTTTACGCCAACTGGAACCAATTTTTCTTCGGCTCCTTCAATCATTCTTCCTCATTTCTTTGAGTCCCACTGCTAGTCTCAAATCCCTAACCCTAACCTGTTCTTCCTTTTTATTCTGTTCAATTATCCTACACCGAATCCCCCCGTCTCTCTGGTTCTCTCTCAGTCTCTCTTCGTTTTCTATTTTCTCTCCTTCACATTCTCTTTCTGCTTGTTCTTTCTCTATTTCTCATGTGTTGTCTTTCCCTCTCTCGTTCACTCAGTCAGTAAGTCTTTCTCAATACCTCTCTCTCATTTTCTCATTTTCTCATTTTCTCATTTTCTCTCTCCATCATTCACTCAGGCTCAGCCATTGTTTGTTGATCAAATTAGAGCAAACTTGCTATTCATAAATGGTAAGCTAAAACTACAATTAAGAACTTATTTTTATCTCTGCGTTTCATTCAAATTATTGTTATTTAATAAAATTTACAGATTTTATATATATATATATATATATAAAAGATTTNAAATTCGATGAAAAAAACAAATGTTAAAAAAAGAGAAGAAGAAAATTTAGATACCATGATAGTTAGTATTGTGGATTTTAATCAACTGTGAATGATTCTGTTACATGTTATTTTAAATGTCGTCTGATAAATATAAACAGAAAAATGAATGTGAATATATTAGTTTGACATTGATGTGATGACTAATCTAATACACTCCGATATTTAAGTCAGTGAAGTGAAAGAAAAAAAAAATTTTCTAAATATTTTCAATGTTATTTTTCTCTTATTTTCATTTCATGACATTTAAAGAAACACGAATTATCAATGATCAATTTCTAACTACCAGAAGTATCATAACTAATTTATGCTCCTTGCCACATGTCTAAGTTCTAGTGCCTGATATGACCACATCAAGTTAACCTCCAATTCCCTTGCCATATGGCAGCCTTGAGATATTTACAGCAACAAATCGGCAGTAAGTTTTCGAAGAGGTCAGCTCAGCATTATCCTAAGTCAGAGTCTCTATATGTCACGTCATAATCATCATTACTTCTATAAAGAATCTTACACGTGACAATTGCAAGTGGTCTAATAAAACACTTATCAACAATCACCACTTAAAGTCCTCACGTCCTCACATCATATTTTGAGTTAAGTTGGTCTTATCATATTTATTACAGCAAATGTCTTTAACACCAGTCATCTGCAGATCATTGATTAAGTTAGTCCCTCTACTATCAATACCACACTACACAGTTTTTGAAGGATAAGTTCAGTTTAGCTTTAGAGATACACGTCGATTCCTTCTAAAAAAACTAATTTAAACCAAAGTTTTTTGGACAAGAACCGATCCCACTGATGCAACCATTCTAGAGTTCTTTCTCTACCTTTATGTATTGGTAATCAGCTCACGTAGGACACGCGTTGTTCTCCATATTTGAGCTACGACATTTAGAATAATTGAAATAGTAAGCATAATAAGTAAGCATGATGACTATCATTAGCATATAATACCTAGAACCTCACATAAGTAATCTACACACATAATTTTACCTTCATATTATGATGATACATTATAATCTTACCTTTATATTAACATGACTTTATATTATGATGCTACATGAAATACCACTAGGAAGGATTTGTATATTTTGTGTAAGAGTATGACAACATAATGTGCCTGTTTGAACTCTCCAACTTAAATTCTCTAGCCTAACCTATTTTATGATTATGAACTAAAATAAATTAGAAGAAGAAACATAATCAATCATATATAAAGATTCTCTCTCACACATGACAAAGACTAATGTTATGGGCATTGCCCGAAAGACCGATAAAGGTAGGACATGTGCCCCAACAACACCACATCTCGTCACTTAGGAAGTCAACTGAGCCCCAACCATGGGTCAGACGCTCTACCCGACCTGACCTCACCAAATCACGATCAAGGCAGGTCAGGCAGGGCAGAGCCCTGAGGAGCAAGGAATATTCGTTAAAGACCTGAAAGCTCGATAACCATCTAATGTCAGCACCATCATTACTCGCCGAAAGTAAGAGTTGAGGTGACATCTTCGTACTTTTCCTCTGATTTGGGTGTTTAATCGTCGCCTCCCATGTCAGACAGGTTCCTTTTCGAGTCACCTTAACCTTTTTGTTAGCTCGGGGGATAAATACATTAAATGTCTCCACCAACTTATTATGTCAAAGAAGAATCGGCACATCTCCGAGGCGTCTTCGACACGCTTTCTCTCGACGCAGCTTCTTCGACACGCTTCCTCCCACAAGGCTTCATGTATAAATACTCCATCTACCCCAGAAGTGCTGTTCGTCGCGGTGGAAGGGTGGAGGCGCGTGACCTTTTAAAAAATTAAACTTTTAATAAAACAAAACTTACGCAACGCCACGATAACCAAATAAATTTTTTTATTGAAAACTCTTTTTTTAATTAGTCAGGATCCATTATATATTTATAAGTTAAAGCTACAACATACAAGGTTAGGAATCATATACCTCTTGTAGTCTATATCAAGTGTCCTTGCAAAAATTGATCGATTCTCCATTACCGCAAAATTATTCCAACGATCAGTAGACTCCGAGAACGACACCAAGATCTTCCAAGTCAATCATCAACGCACTAGGATGTGTGTGAGCACGTAGAATATTAAAAGACACTTTTTATGTCTCTAGATGTTCTCAACACATGAGATCTAGAGATTTACTGAGAATGATTTTAGTGAGACGATTCTATAAAAGAACATGATGATTATTCTTTTAAAGATTTGATCAACGTTTAATTACAAAAGAAAATCTCTTTGACACCAATCGTGTTCACAATTTTGATTGATGAACTTGTGATCTAATCAACTGATTCTCACTTCAACTTTCAACAACAGAGGCCATTAGAATACTACATTTATATATTCTAGATAATAGCATATCATATTTTCAGGGATAAATTGAAATAATATTTAATTATAAAATTATCAATTGCAGTGGAACCTATTGCAATTGTGCATAACTTTAGTGTCACATAGCACTACAGTGTGCCGTGAGCCAGCATAGTGCCTCACGTAACCACTGTAGTGCCATGTGACACTTCAGTTTTACGCATTCACTACTGTAGTGTCACGTGACACCATAATAGTCCATGTCAATTTATGATACTCTATCAGTGATTGACACATGACAATTATTGTGAATTAAATATTTATTTTAATCATATAATTATCTAAATATCAGTTAATTCAAAATTAACATATATGATTATCTCTATCAACTAACTTATATGTTATTTCACAAATAATATAGATAGTTGATTTAAATTATTCTCTAATAATAATTTAATTATCTAATTTCACAAATTAGATATTCTGTCTCATTTATCGATATTCTGTCTGAATTAATTTCACAATATATATATATATATAAATAATTTCCAAAAATTATATTTAAATATTTAAATATATAAATAATTCAATTAATTAATTGTTAATTAATTAATCACACATAATTATCTCAGAATTATGTATTTGCCCAAAAAAATTCATTTTACAAGTCAATCATTTTTTATGTCCTCAAATATTCACACCCTAGACAGCGTAGTATAGAGGTGACTTGGGAACCATGGACAAAAAATCCTTAGCTCCAATAAACTAGATTAATAATTAAACTCTTTAATAAAATAATCTTATTTATTGATTACATTATTACTCCACTATAAATATGAAATTGTACTCTTAGAGATTATAGAATGTAAATACAGAGTAATCTCATGTAGTTCACTGATATAATCATTTCATGTAGTTTTATCCTCCAATTACTAGTTCGTAAATTAGAACTGGTCAAACTTACCGTTTTACCCTTTTAATTATCTTTTGATCCTTAAGTACCATTAATCTACTAGTGAATGACTAATTATAATCTTATTATAAATTTAAGCTCAATAATCATTGAGTTCCAGAATTAACACTTAAGGGAACCAATATACTATCCCAACTCACATGCCCTCGATGCACGATCTCTCTTACAAGATGATATTTCCTCTCAATGTGCTTGCCCCTCTTGTGACTCCTCAGTTCCTTGAAATTTGCTACCGACCTATTGTTATCATAGTACATGATCAATGGCTTGTCCTTATCTAGAAATACTTCCAGATCAAAATAGAACTTTCTTAGCCATACCTCCTCTTTCCTAGCTTCACAAACCGCTATATATTCGGCTTCCATAGTGGAATCTGTAATACTAGATTGTTTAATACTTCTCCAAACTACAACTCCTTCACCTAGGATGAATATTGATCTAGATGTCGACTTTTGACTGTCTCTGTATGATTGAAAATCAGAATCAGTAGATCCAGTGGGGTTTAGGTCTCCACCTGAATAAACAAGCGTATAGTTTCTTATTCTCCTAAGATACTTGAGAATGTGCTTTAGTGCAATGTAGTGTTCCAAACCTAGATTCGATTGATAACGACTGACAATTCCTACTACATAACAGATGTCCAGTCTCGTACACAACATGACATACATGAGACTTTCAACTGCTGAAGCATAGAGAACCTTTCTCATATCCTCTTTGTCCTGAGGTGTCTTAGGACATTGTTTCTTGGAGAGGATAATTCCATGTCTGGTCGGTTGTTGACCTTTCTTGAAATTCTCCATAAAGAATCTCTCCAGCACCTTATCAATATAAGATGCCTGAGAAAGTGCCACGAACTTGTTCTTTCTATCTCTTAAAATTTAGATTCCTAGAACATAGCTTACTATTCCCAAATCTTTCATTTGAAATTTCTCAACTAACCACTTCTCCCAAATCTTTCATTTGAAATTTCTTAGCTAACCACTTTTTTACGTTTGACAAAGTTTCTACATCATTCTCAATGAGTAGAATATCATCAACATAAATAACTAAGAAAACCACTATATTATCTTTGGTGTATTTATAAACACAGGCTTCGTCAACATTTTACTCAAAGCTATAAGATTTTATAATCTCATTAAAGGTAAGATTTCAAGATCTAGGTGCTTGCTTTAATCCATAAATAGATTTAAGTAACTTGCATACTTTCTAATCTTGCCTCTTTTGTACGAATCATTTTGGTTGCATCATATAGATGCTTTATTCAAGAGAACCAATCAGAAAAGCTCTCTTGATGTCCATTTTCCATATGTCATAGTCAAAACTAGAGGCTATCGACAAAAGGATGCGAATAGATTTTAACGTAACCGCAGAGGAGAATGTCTCTTCATAACTGACTCCCTCCATTTATGTATAGCTCTTGGCTATTAATCGTGCCTTGAAAGTATCTACTTTCCCATCCGCACCTCTTTTCTTCTTGAAGATCCATTTGCATCCAATATGCCTGACATCTTCAGGTGGATCTACAAGTTCCCAGACGAAATTGGAAAACATAGATTCCATTTCCTAGTTCATGGCATCTTGCAATTTCTCCTTTTTAGGATCATCCATTGCTTTTTCATGAGATAATGGATCGTCCTGATTAGTGTTTGACACTAGGATATGTGGTTTCTGTGGTTTGTCATTTATTAGTAAAAATTGAAGGTTGTATGATATCATCAATCGCTAATTCCTTGAGAACTAGTTTTCTATGAGGTTAGTAGTTTTGCATATAGTCATGCTCAAGAAATGTTGCATTTGTCGACACAAACACCTTTTGATCATTGTGACTATATAAGTATCCACCTCTAGTCTCTAGAAAATAGCCAACGAATATGCATACCTAAGATCTTGAGTCTAACTTTCTGGTCTTGAGTCTAAGAACGTGAGTTGGGCACCCCCATATACGGAAATGACACAAACTAGTTTTGGAGCCATTCCATAACTCTAAGGGCATCTTGCTTACAAACTTAGATGGCACTACATTCAAATAGAAAGTTGTCGTGTGTAGTGCATATCCTCTAATTGTAAGTGATAATGATGAGTAGCTTAACATCGATCTAACCATATCTAATAAGGCTCGATTTCTCCTCTCTGCAACACCATTTTACTGTGGTATTCCAGGTATTGTGAGTTGGGATAGGATTCCAAACTCCAGTAAATAATCCTTGAATTCTAAATCCAAGTATTCACCACCTCGATCGGATCGAAGGGTTTTCAATGATTTACCTAATTAATTTTCAGCTTCACCCTTGAAGTCTTTAAATTTTCCAAAAATTTTAGACTATCGATGCATTAGGTAACTATAACCATATCCTGAGTAGTCGTCAATTAAAGTCACAAAATTCTCATACCCACATCTAGCTTGTACATTGATCAGTCCACATGCATCACTATGTACTAACTTAAGTGGTTCCTTGGCTCTTTGGCCCTTTCCTGTGAAAGGTTTCTTGGTCATTTACCCTATAGCCAAGATTTACAAATAGGAAGAGTTCCAACTTTTAGCTCTCTCAATGCACCATGCTTTGTTAACCTGTTTAACCTATCTAGATTAATATGTCCCAACCTAAGATACCATAAATATGTGTTATCATCATGAGAAACTCTTTGTCGTTTGTTATTTTTTAGGTTTTGCTACTTTAAATAATTCAGAATTATTAAACACGTGTTCAGTCAGGTTTAAGCATATACAATCCATTTACAATTTTAGCATGACATATATCGAATCCATTCTTAAAAATAAAAAACTCTTTATTAATGAAAGAAACTTCGAATAACTGTCCTTACAAAAATGAAAGAGAAATCAAATTTCTTGAAAAACTATGAATATAATAAACATAGTTTAAAATTAAGTAATTATATCCAAAAGTAAACAGACTGCCCCTAATGCCTTAGCTGACACGAACGCACCACTGCCAACTCTCAAAATGACATCGTCATCAGCCAGCTCCCTTGACGAATCAAACATCTGCAAAGAACAACATACATGGTTAGTGGCTCCTGAATCAAGTATCCAGGATGACAAATCATATTTCACTAAACAAGCTTCAAGTACAAGTAAATCATATTTACCTTTCTTTTTCAACTTTGGAAGTTACTTGTTACAGTTTCTCTTCTAATGACCTTCAGCCCTAAAGTGGAAACACATTCCTTTGGGCTTTCTATTTTTCTTGTTCTTCTTAGCTTTGAATGATGTCTTGCCTTTCTTTACACTTTCGTTCTTACTCTTGTCCTTACCATTGTTCTTCTTCCTTTTCTTCTTCTTCCTTTTCTTGTTATTAACAATATTGGAAGAAGGATGTTGCTTGACAACATTTGCCTCACCCTCTTTGGTCATTCTAAGGTTGAGTGACTCTAAAGTCTATAGTTCATTCAATAATTGGGTCGTGTTGAATTACAACTTGTTCATAACCTAGTTGGTCGTGAACACAGAAAAAGATAGTGTGAGCGACTCTAGTATGATGCTAACTTGAGTCCGCTCATCAATGGTCGCTCCATGTACATCTGTCTCGTGCATTTTGTTGATCATGTTCAAAACTTATTCTCGAATAGAAGTACCCTTCCTCATCTTAGTTATCATATAGCTCCTAGTGGCCTCATGACGACTTTGATCAGACTGTTGCCCAAGCATTATTTGTAAAGATTCCATAATCTCATTAACAGTCTCTATGTTTTCATGCTTGGTTCTCAGAACATCATTTATGCTCACAAACATGTAGCACTTTGTCTTGTTATTTAATATGATCCAAGCATCATATTTGTCCCTAACATTCTTAAGGGCGTTAGCAGCGGGTTCCTCAGAACATTCCTGAGTAAGAACGAACTTGTGGTTCTCACAAATCAGCATTAAGTTCATATTTGATTTCCAACGTATGAAATTATCATCATTCAATTTCTCCAGAGCGAGTAAAACAGTAACAAGGTTGCCCATGGTAGACATAATATTGATAACTAGAATTTTTAACCTACATGATTCAATATAATTGATAAATATCTAGAATTCAGAAAGTAAACGTGATGCAGGAATGCAATCATAATAAACACATAAATTTAGCATTTACTAATCACGATAAAACAACCCAACGTTTAATGTATCGCCTTAGGGTCGGTCAGATTAACCTCAGACGGTCTATGAGACATTCTCATCCATATTAATTAAAACATAAAATATCTCATTTTTTCTGTTTTAACAATAAGGTATCGCTTGTTCGGTCAAGTCATAACTATCCACATGTAAGTTTAATTGTGACTTTGTGAGTGTAACCCATCATTTCAGATTTCATGAATTCATTTAGAATATGCCGCCTTAGGTCGGTCAAAACTAAACTACATCACTTCCTCCTATCTTCTTCAGAAGTCCAACCTTGGTATTGGTACAACTCGAAACCTTCCTTAAGGGATGAAAACAAAGCCATCTCGAGACCCTCAGTGCACCTCACGATGTTGTACTAATGATGGAGACCATAAGTTACATTGACATGTCAACCTTCTCCCACTCACTATTTTAGGATAATGTGTTTCTATTTCAACTAATCAATTAATTTTAAATTAATTACTAGTTAAAATAATAATCCTATGAATATTTAATTATCAGTTACTTGAATCTCATTGGTCTAAATTCATTTAACTTTCTGAAGCGCCTAAGTCATAATTAGGTAAACTTAGATTAACTAATTAATTATATTCATAAAATTTTAATAATTTTTTTACTTAAGCCGGTTAACCTAAAAGTTACTATAGCCTTTAGTGTGGTGTGATTACCATGTTTTAACTAGTTAAAATCTAGTAGTTTACATGCAATTTATTTTATAAAGTAATACATATAAACAAATTAGGACAATCCTAATAAATCATGTTTCTACAAATGAGATGTATGATTAAATAAAACTGTGTGAGATTTTTATGTATGGCATGTGATCGACTAATGCATAAACATGTTATCAAACATAACAATTAAAAAATTATTTAACAAGTAAATAAAATAATAATGAATCGAATGACTATTGGGTACTTCTTAATTATAACCCTTGATATAAATAAATAAAATTACAAAGCGGACTTCAAGAATACATATTTTCTAAATATTGCCTTCTCCTCCTGATGTTCATATTCTTAATCTTCAAGCCTTGAACAAAATCCTTTTTTAATTTGAAAAACTATTGTTCTTAATTAAAATAATTTCTATAACGATCTCTTTTAATATAGTTGACTTTGACTTAGTCAAATAATTATTTTATTTGATTTGGCAAAACTTAGGTCAAACCCAATCAACCTATTAATTTTTAATTTTCATAAAATAAAAAATAAAAAATTAATTTTAATTACATTAATTTCAAAATTTAAATGGATAATTAAAAGAGTTTGGATTTTAATGAAACACTTAGGTGATAGAGTTGGATGCAAAGTTTGTTGGAAATTTTCCTTAAACATGACAACAGTTGTCGCAGACGATAGGACTCTCTGATTGCCACCCATCACCACCGCTGCCCGTCTCGCCGCCGGCTGCAGCCTGCCATGATGAACAATCACTGTTCATCCCAGAACAGTACCGTCGGCACTGTTCGCCTGCGCCAAAATAGTAAATTCAAGGTGTGAACAGTGTTTTTTCGTGAGCAGTAAATTTCTGTTGTCCGTCTCGTGCATTTTTTGTCTTTTCGCGTTTAGAATAATTACAATAATATTCAAAATAAATTTACAAAAATTCTTATGCCTCAATTCAGCTTACACAAGATCTAAAAAAATAAAAACAAAGCCTAACACAATTATTTCCATACAATTAACGATTCATTATTTTTCATACATTCAAAAAACATAATCATTCATCATCATACATATCTCGTATTATACGAATAATGGAAGAACAATTACACATAATTTAACATATAAATATATAATGACCATTTTTATACCACTTTCTGATCGTCGCAGCGCGTGCGCGGCGGAAGCATGGAGGCGCGTGACCTTTTAAAAAAATTAAAATTTTTTAATAAAAATTAAATCTTTTAATAAAACAAAACTTGCGCAACGCCACGATAACCAAATAAAAACTTTTATGGAAAACTATTTTTCAATCAGTCAAGATCCATTATATATTTATAAGTTAAATCTACAACATACAAGGTTAGGAATCATGTACCTCTTGTAGTCTATATCAAGTGTCATTGCAAAAATCGATCGATTCTCCGTTCCGCGAAATTGTTCCAACGATCAGTAGACTCTGAGATCCACACCAAGATCTTTCAAGTCAATCCTCAACGCACTAGGACATGTGTAGGCACATAGAATATTACAAGATACTTTTTCTGTCTCTATATGTTCTCAACACATGAGATCTAGAGATTTACTGAGAAGGACTTTAGTGAGACGATCTCTAAAATAATGTGATGATTATTCTTTTAGAGATTTGATTAACATTTAATCACAGAAGAAAATCTCTCTGACACCAATCATGTTCTCAATTTAATCTGATCAACTGATTCTCTCCTCATCTTTCAACAACAGAGGCCATTAGAATAATATCTGTATATATTCTAGATAATAGCGTATCGTATTTTGAGGGATAAATTGAAATAATATTTAATTATAAAATTATCAATTGTAGTGTGACCCACTGCAATTGTGCCCAACTGTAGTGCCATGTGGCATTATAGTGTTGCACACTCGCTACTGTACTGTCACGGGACACCACAGTAGTACATGTCAATTTCTGACACCCTATCAGTGATTGACACGTGACAATTATGGTGAATTAAATATTTATTTTAATCAAATTATTATCTAGATATCAGTTAATTCAAAATTAAAATAACTAATTATCCCTATCAACTAACATATCTGTTATTTCACAAATAACAAATTTAGTTGATTTAAATTTTTATCTAATAATAATTTAATTATCTAATTTCATAAATTAGATATTCTATCTCACTTATCGATAATTAAAAAATGATAATTATTTATATATGTAATTTCCGAAAATTATATTTAAATATATAGATAATTCAATTAATTATTTTTTAATTAATTAATCATACATAATTATCTCATAATTATGTACTTGCCCCAGAATAATTTTTTTTTGTAAGTCAGTCATTTTCTCATGTCCTGAAATATTCATATCCTAGATAACGTAGTATAGAGGTGACTTGCGCACCATAGACCTATAATCTCAAGCTCCAATAAACTTAATTATTAATTAAAGTCATTAATTAAATAATCTTATTTATTAATTTCATTATTACTCCACTATAAATATGAAATTGCACTTTTAGTGATTATAGAATGTATTTTAGAGTATTCTCATGTAATCCACTCACATAATCATTTCATGTAGTTCTGTCATCTAATTATTGGTTCGTAAATTAGAGTTGGTTAAAATTACCATTTTACCCTTTTAATTACATCTTGATCCTTAAGTATCATTAATCTACTTGTGAATGACTAATTTATAAACGTACTATAAATTTAAGCTCAATAACCATTTAATTACAGAATTAACACTTAAGGGAACCAATATATGATATGTTAGGAAAGCTTAGATTTTAAATCTTGTAAGATCATGTTCACAGTCATCCACATCATTGAATCTCCAAAACAAAAGTCACTAGCAACCATTCATTCAAGATTTCATACTTTAATATGTTACTGATAATTTTATTTATTATCAATGATCTTAATCCTCTCGTACTAATGCAAGATCATAGTCTCATTAATGAATATGGAATTTTCATATATTTATATAAATTATTCAACAATAAATTAAAAGAACAATTATAAGAAAAATGTAATCCTCTTTAAGTTTCATCTTAAAATGTCAATACACATGTTTTGAGGGCATAACCCCCAACAAGAAGAAGGTAAGTAACTCTCCCCTAAGGAAAAATCTGCCAAAATTCTACCAGGATACTGACTTAGGCATCGAAGATCCTTAGGTGAGGAAACCACCCCCAATTCTCCTTGTTCTTTGGTTTCTTTGTTTGTGTTTTGCAGATAATTTCCTAGTAGAGAGGATTTCTAGTTGCCAAGGGGAGAGCACGTAATTGTACTATTGAGACTTTTGGCTTCAACAATTGGCGCCATCTGTGAGAATGACATAATAATCGTTCCTGTACCCAAAATACTGAAAGACGATCCCAACCCTGTAACATTCTCGATTTTCTGTCATCAAAAGCGAACCTACGATCAACGATGGGTTCAAAAGGCAGACCTAAGGCAAAAGACCTATAAGGGTAAAGGCAACCGGGGAATAACCATGATCGACAAGCCACCGCAGAGCAGCCCCGGGGAGAGCCTGTATGTTCCATTGCCCATTGTGTGTTATATGTTTCCATCGCCCATTGTGTGTCATCTATTTCGTCGCCCAATTCATCATTTTACGTTTCTGTTCACCTGTGAATAGTTTTGATTATGTTGTTAACTATGGAATATGCGAAGAAAAGATAGGAATAAATTTGTTATATGATTCTATTTGAGACATGTGTTATCTACGTGCTATGTTGAGCCAAGTCCTGATCAAGTATGTTACGTTATTTCATTTATGTTATATGTCAAGTTCAGTTATGTTACGTCATGATTGAATTTGTGACATGTGGATGCATGTTATTATGTGAGTTTGCTTACTAAGTATTTTAAAATACTCATTCTCCCACAGTTGTTTACGATGCAGGTTGGTGATGACGAGCAACATGAGTGAGAGACTGTCATAACCGACTGAATCAATATAATTGAATTTATGATTTGCTTGGTGATGGGAAAATGTTTCAGTTAAATTCATTTATTTAAGTAGTTTATTTTACATCATGTGGTTTTACGAATTAGGATAGGTGAAAATTTCATGAATTATGGATTTCATGTTTGACTTATTTCAAAGATTAATCCAGTTTTATCGAGGTTTTATTAATCATGCATTTAAGATGCTTTATCACTTCCGCTACTAATAATTAAGGATTTTGAAATTGTGAAATTATATGTATGTTTAACCCTTAGAGATCAGGGCGTTACAGTTTGGTACCAGAGCAAAGGTTTTAGATTTTGTAGACTTTTCTTAGTGAAAATATGGCATGTCGCTCACTCGGCTCCTCCATCACCTTATAAGTTAGGTACGCACACATGTTATATGTGTTTTAATTATTGATTCAGTATGATGTGCTTTAGTTTCATTATGGCATGTTTGTTACGTTTATGTTATATTTGCGCGATAAGATTAGACTTTTGATAAGTCTTGACTTTGTGGGTAGCTGATTAATGGCTCCTCCTATGAGAAACAAAAATCACACACCGATCGATCATGCTGCAAACCTTCCGGCAACCATGATCGAAATGTTTCAAGAATTTTTGAAGTTGCTGAGGCAGACACTGACGGCTCGCCCAACTCAACAACAACAACTGCAACAGACAACATCGGTTGACATCCAGCTGATCCACATATTTAGGAGGCTGAACTCACTCGAATTTGACGGTCACACTTCCGACCCATTGTTAGCTGATGATGGATTGCGAGAGTGGAATAGATCTTCCAGTTTATGATGTGTTTTGAGATTCAAAATGTTATTTGTGTAAGTTTTATGTTGACGCGAGAAGCTAAAAAATGGTGGGAGCTCACATAAAGAGCCCATGATGTTGTGCATAACCCGGTGACTTGAGATCCATTTAAGGAGTTGTTTTTCGATAAGTATTTTCTGATCACCGTTAGGACAAGTAAGGAGGCTGATTTTCTTAAGCTGGTGTAAGGTAATACAACTATTGCTGATTATGAAAGAAAGCTCGAGGAATTTTCTCACTACGCCACGCATTATGTTGATAGCGAGATCAAAAAGGTTCAAAAGTTTGAAAGGGGACTTCATCCAGATATAAAAGGGTTCTGTGTCACTCCACAAACATACCACTTACGCAACGGTGGTTGAAGCAACGTTGTTAATGGAGCAGAATCTTCCACCAAGAGAGGTGTCATGGAATGATCGCTTGTTGCAAGAGAAAATGAAGCTTCAGGATGACCATATTGAACAGTGAGATGCAAAGGAACAAGTTAGAGATTATCATCCTGTTTTGTTCACTTGCAACAAAAGCTAAGTCGGAAAGTGTTATCAGAAGATTAATGCTTGCTTTAAGTGTGGGAAAACTGGGCATTATCTCAAGGATTGCCCATTAAACAAACAAGGTTATAACGATGGCACAACAATCAATAAGAATAAGGAAAGTCGTTCGCTTTGACACAACAAGAAGCTGACGATTAGAATGTAGTTGTTGCCCGTATATTTCGTACTTTTGGGCATTAAATATTGGCATTGATTGAATCTTGATATTTGTTTTCTCAATTATCCACTATATTGTGTTTTGTGCTTTATCGTTGGTTGGGTTTTGGGTACTTTCTTGTATTTTAAAAGTCATATTCCTTTCGAGGATGAAAGTTTTTAAGGAGGGGAAAATATAATACCCTAACATAATTTAAATGCGCATATTTGTAAAATTGATTTAAAAGATAATGTGATTTTAAAATTTGATTTAAAAAAAGAATTATTTGTAATTTTTGTAAAACTATTTTGATTAGGTATGATTTATTTTAAAGTTTAATTTTTAAATTTTAAAAGGGGTTTAGTATATAATTTTAAAACTGACTGACACTTATATGCATTTACACCCAAAGTCAACCCTAGCCTTATTTTTTATTTTATTTGGCAATCCCTCTCCTTTTAAAACACTCACTCACACCATATAAATATTACACCCAAGTGTAACCTCCATCCCTTACTTCTAATTCACAAACCCCATCCCATGTAACTGTTTCTCTCTCTCTCCCTTAACCTCCATCATTCTCACATTTGTTTTATCTCCAGTGAAACCACCACTCTCTCCCAGATGTTAACTACCCTATTTTCTCCATTTTCAGTTTCATCTTCTTCAATGTTCTAATTCCTGTGAACTTCGTCCTCTTTCGTCTCTATTTTTTAGTCCCCGTTGCACCACCGTCATTCCTCGTTCATGCAATTCACATTATTTTCCATCATTGCTTGTTGAGTCATTCTTACATCATCGCCATCCGTCAGTTCTGATTTTTCTGCACTTTCTTCTCCAAGGCTTTATCTCTGTGATCCATCATCACCACTGCCAATCTCACCTCCACTCTCAGCCCTTCCTTCTGCATTTTTCCTTCACCTGGGGTAAAGCTCTCTCTTTTAGTCTACTTCTTTCTCCCTGCTTCTCTTTCTTGACGCCACCCTTGCTCGATGATGGAACCCCCTTCTTTCTTTCTTTCTTCCTTTCTCTCTCTGTTCGGACTGCAACTGAGTCTTGTGACTTAATTAGTTGGTCCTGATTCAACCCATATATCACCAAATCTGAAATGAACCGATCCAATCCAACACGACTGGGCCGATTTAACCCAACTCGATCAGTTCAGCCCAATTGAACCAAACCAAACTAGTTTCAGACTAACAGACCATGTTGAACCGGCCTGAACCATTTTGATCAGATTTTTTTACTCATTTTATTTCCACATGTTTCCGACCTCATTCGCTTGCCTAATTTAATAAATAATAATAATAATTATTGTTATTATTATTTGTATACTTGGTGATCTGGGATCTATGAATTTCAAGTCTATAGTTGCTGAATTTAATTAGTAGCACTCCAGGTAAGTGAACTTATATTGTAATATGACCCATGTGTGATAAATGTATATGCCTTGTGTAAGTGAATATATGTCATAATGTGACCCACGTGTGATAAATGCAAGAAGTGTTAGTCTCATCAGTCTTAATTGTCTATAAACATGTCATGTTAATATATGTGTTGTGTAAGTGATCCTACATAGTGATTTGACTCCGATGTTATAATTGTATCATGTATTTATATTTAATATTTGTTCAATTATTTTTTGATAATGTTTATATTCATGAACTCTTTGATAAATATTTACTTTTCAGTTATTAATTTGATTATCATGAGATAAATGTCTGAGTATGTCTGATTGTATGTTAGTATGTTATCATGTATGATTCTATTACATGTATCATTATGCATTATATGTTTACTTGTTAACCATATGATTAATTTTTGTCAAGCGTTGGATATATCAAAATATGTAACTAAATTAAGTCATGTGGTAATTATGCAAGATATGAATTTAAGCACAAGCCTTTGTTAACAAGAAATCAGGTTGTTCACATTTTTTTGTTATACGAATCGAGTGGCATCTGTTCATGTTTTGGTCACACACGGAGTGTCATATGTTCATGTTTGGTCATATATTGAGTGTCATTTATAAATGTTTTCTGTCACTCATGATGTGCCATCTATTCAAGTTTTTCATCACCTATGAGTACCATCTGTTCTGTTGGCCAATGTGTGTTATTTATTTCTATCTTTCATTGTGTGTCATTTGTTTCATCGCCCAATTCATCATGTTACATTTTAGTTCATGTGTGAATAGTTCTGATTAGGTTGTTAACGAGAAAATATGCCGACAATATAGGAATAAGTTTGTTCTATGATTCTATTTGAGACACGCGTTATCTATGTGCTATGTTGAGCAAAGTCATGATCAAGTATGTTAGGTTATTTCATTTATGATATATGTCAAGTTCAGTTATGTTACATCATGATTGAATTTGTGACATGTGGATGCATGTTATTATGTGAGTTTGCTTACTGAGTATTTTAAAATACTCATTCCCCCATATTGTTTACGATGCAGGTGGAGATGGCAAGCAGCATGAGTGAGAGACTGTCATAACTAGCTAAATCAATATGAATGAATTTATGATTTTCAGTTTATGATTTGCTTGGTGACTTAGGAAAAAATTTCAGTTAAATTCATTTTCAAGTAGTTTATTTTACGTCATGTGTTTTTATGAATTAGGATGGGTAAAAATTTCATGAATTATAGATTTCATGTTTGATTTATTTTAGAGATTAACCCAGTTTTATCAAGGTTTTATTAATCATGCATTTAAGATGGTTAATCGCTTCCGGTACTAATAATTAAGGATTTCAAAAATATGAAATTACATGTATGTTTAATCTTCTGGGATTTGGGACGTTACACCCCCTCCCCCCACAGCAGGACTAGTGGAGCAGCTTTCAGACCAAAGGATCGGGGATGACAGAAGAAGCAGGCTGGGAATTTTTAGAGCGAACCATGTCAGGACTCTGAGTACGAGGCAAAGATTCTAGAGCATAGCTGAGGAAGCTCAGGTCTAAGACAGGATGAGCCTCAATGACTTCATCTCGGCAGTTGTCATAACCTAGGGAGAACTCCAAGAGTAGGGCAACCTTGAACTCTGAAGACTCTTTAAAGTTCGATATATCCTTCACATGGCATTCAGCCTGAGCAAGCTTCTCCTCCTGAAGCCGAGACTTATCTAACAAGATGACATATTATCACGATCGGATAGTCGGGCCTCCAGATCCCGACACGCTTCTTGAGCACAAGATATCTCGACCCTAGCTTTAACCAACTCCTCTTCGAGGCCCGCCGACCTCCCCGCTATAACACAAAGCTCATGGATTTCCCCTGTCATTAACTTGACGAAGGAAATCAAGTCTTCGAGCCCTGTCGGCCAGCTCCACCTCGCACTGGCCCCAGCCGTTACAAGCACCACAGATCAACAACAGCCAAAATACACCATCGTCACGTTGTAGGCTAGAACCTATGAACAACATCAAACATATAAGGAAATGACAAACATATAAGAAACGTACAGGAAAAGACAATACTTACATCCAAGGCATGCCCTCTGAAGGCATCAACAAACTCTGTCTCTGGCAGCTCTAGAAGGCGAGCCCCTTTCTTAGGTCCGCATGTGTAGACCACCAATTCAGCAACATCCTCACCTCCCCTCAGGCTCATTCTCGAGGACTAGAACCTTATGCCCCCTCAATCAGGTCATTAGGGCCTTGCGCTTTTGACCCCGAGTGCCCGACCAGTCAAAACCCAAAGAAACAGACCCAAGGAGTCGAGATGAAGATTCCTCGACCATAGAAATGATTGTCTTGAACAGAGCCTGAGATTGTGGAGCTGGCTGGCGGGATTGGGACGACCCCTTAGGAGCCATATGGTCAGCGTTGTTTAGTGGCAGACCTTGCTCAAAAGGAAACAGAGGCTTCTTAGGAAAGCACACAATGGTTTTTGGAGAAAAAGAAAGAGTAAAGGACAGAGTGAGAGGTGGAGAGGGTGGTAGTGCCCCTGATGTTCGCCGAGGACGAGAAGAAAAAGGCGCATGGGGAACCTTCCTCTCCTTTGACTTCCCCTGTCTTTTGGACTGAATGGCCTCCATCTTCTGCGCTTGACGCCTTCGAGCTCTGCCAGAGGTTTATTAAAAAAAGGAGCATCTCCGACCATCTCTAGAGGAAATAAAATAATAACAGTAAGACCATGAACATAAAAGAGTTAAAATGACGCCTTATATGGTTTGAAGAAATGGTCTCAGGACTGCTAGGACCAAAACCCTCTAAGCTTAAGCCCGCAGAATAGGCCTTGTCAGAAACCCCCACTGCGAACTTCGCCAGAGGGTCTAGATACAATATGACTTGGAATAAGGACTCGAATTAGATAAGAAAACTGAAGTGGCGTTGGTCCGCAGGGATCTCGGCAAGATTAAGGATCCAAGTTTGAAAATGGGCAGAAAGTTCTTTTGGTTGTTATCTTTCCACATCACAAAAACAGAGAGAGAAGTTAACTCCAGAACTAAGCACGGGCATGCTTTCTTCCTCTAAATCACGATTTCACTTGCAGTCCCAAAGACCCGAGGCATCAAATTCATGAGCACTAAATCCCTAGGACAAGACTTCTAGTATCTAAAGATCATGAACCAACAGTCTTTCCACTCTGTATACTAGGTGGGGACGTTGTTCACAAGTCCCTTCACTCCCCCGGTCTTACCACTAATATAGTACCAACCCAGGTCCCGAGAAGGAGCTTCCTCACCCAGCTTCTTAGGGGGAAACTTCAGTTGGAACAGGAAGTCAAACTCCTCCAGCGTGAAGTCCTCATCACAGTATAACCTCCATAAGACCCAACATCCCACAAGGACCCTCCAAGAATTAGGTTGGACTTGGGACAGAGTTATCCCCATTGAAGAAAACCACTTCTTGAGGAAGAGATGTAGGGGAGTAATATCCTACCATGTCTGGAGCCGCCAATTACAGCCTGACTCCTCCATGCTATGGTGCACCAATTCTCTCGCCCACCTACAGTAGATGGAGACGAGGTCCTCGTCGGTTAAGGAAGAAGGGAGTCATCAACCCTCCAACAGCCGGAACTCCCACTTGGTCTCGCACGACATTCAAGGATGACACGAGAACCAACAACCTTGGCCAGTGAGTTTGAATCTATATGACTAGTGAAGCTCTCTGAATCCCCTAGACAAGATAAAAAATCCAGATAAAATGGGAAAAGAGAAAGGGGAAAATGAAGGAGAAATGACTAACCACACAAGGTTCAGTAGCGGTGAAGGAATTATTGAAAACCCAAAAGCTGACGACCTCAAGGTATGGTGCTTAGCAACTGACAAAGAGGAAGACGTGGGCTTGATCGACGAATGTGGTGGAAAATATTGGAATTATGTTCATTAAAAAAGGTGTAATAACTATTTATGAGTATTTAGTTATTTCTCAGACATTTTATATTACTAAATTTAATGAATAAATAAAAGTTTCTCTTTAATTAAAGTATTTTTATAATTTACTCAAGTCTTGGAACTATTATCAACGTAAGAAGAGTAAAGACATAGGAGTCTTCCAAACAAACTCTTCTGAAATAGTTCAGAACGTTATTCGCATTCTTAGAATTGACTGGGCAATCGAATCCGACTACGACTGTTAGGTTGAACCAATGGATGTCAGTCATGAGACATGAGAGTGGAGACTCAAACGGTTACCCTAGATGTGTTATAGAACATGTTGAATAGACTGGTAACAAATTAGTTTAGAGAAAAAACCATTTACCTAGCTCTAAATATAATTGTTATGCCTTAAGAATATTTTCATAATTACCTTAATCTTGAGATGAATACGTAGCTTGACTTAGTTACTTGCGATCTTTGATATGTCAAATGGGTGAGTTCGAATTGGCGGATAATATCTCAGCTGTTGAGATCGTAATTCAACTATGTTGGAGTTACGTGATTCACAGATATGAAAATTCATGGTTGGATTGCGAAAGCAACAATATCACATTATGCTTTATTGATATGTGTGTTAATAAATAAATAAATCGAGTCCGGTATTCAATGAATTGAGTAATTGATTAAGACGTGTGATTTGTACGAGACAATTCACTATTATACTTTTTTATTCACAGTCAATAAATGAGTTAAGGAAATAATAACAAGAGGGCTAAAATAATAATTTTACATCCCCCGCTCTAGTAACTGATATTCACGATGGGTAATATGTTAAAATATTCTGTGGACTGTGAAACAAAAGAGTTAATTTACACCAACATAAAATGTAGTATTCATGAATCGAGAGTTGATTCGGCATCAAACCTATAGTGTAGTAGTACGATGCCATGATTAAATAGATCGGAAATTTATAAAGATAAATTCGCCAGGTATTTGAATCATATCGATTTGTTCATGTGGATCCATTCGGTCTTAGAACTCGCTCATGAGAACAGGAATTGAAGAAACGATATCAGTTGGACCAAAATGTATTTAGGTGCCAAGGTGTATTTTGTACACTCATATGTGATGGGTGTTGTTACTTAATTAGTTACGTATGATTAATTGTATTAAAACTAATTAATTTATTATTGGATAATTAGTAAATAAAAAATTAATTAATTGATAGAGATTAATTAGATTTATCAATTGGAATGATAAATTTCGATATAACATAAATTCTAAGAGGATATATACAAAATTTGGCCATGGTGGTTATTTTGGTGTTAATTTTCAGAAATTTAAAATATAGGGGTATATATACAAATTCTTAAAATTAATAACTATATATATATCTGATAGCAATTTGATTGTCACAATGGAATTGCATTAGATACAACACAACTCAAGAACATAGTAATTGATACTAATCAATACAGTGCATAATTACACAGAGAGAGAAAAAGAGTTTTATTCCCCTCCCTCACATGTTGCCACCGAATTTCAAATTGAAGGAAGAACACTTTTATTTTTCTTATTCAATCATTTTGAGAGCCGACACTCGGTTCCTAAATAAATTCTCGCTAGATATATTTATGAAATTAACGAGTGATTATTGGTGTGAAGAAAATTTTGGAAAATTGGTTCTTGAAGATCGTACTTGGATTTTGGTTCTTGAAGATCAAGCTTGAAGATTTGGATCTTGAAGTTTGAAGAACGTGAAGGACGAATACAAGAATTCCACCAATTCAAAAAATCTCTGATATATCGCAAATGTGAAAATCGTTTAAACCTTTTTCTATTCGTTTCAACCTCTGATATGCATGATCGTTTGTTATTTTAGTTTTTAATTATTCAATTCGATTAAATAAGTTTTAGAAGTTTTTTTTTATATTCCGTCCATGAACCTTTCGTGGTTCAATCTTGTTTTTCTTTAATTTTAAAACCACCGATATAACAATTGGAATCAGAGCCATAGGTTCTTGATTATGCATATAGATATTTGAAATGAGCATATCGATGAATTTATTGATATTGGCATACATTAGTGTATGGTAGATTCAAATGTGTTTGAATGTGTTATGTGATTGGCATATGCTTTTATGTAATTTATTTTAATGCAAAATTTGTAATTTTTGATAAATTCGATGTAATATCATTGCCGCCTCTAAAACCACACGAAAACGCCATTCGCTGACGCTGAAGCCGGAAATTTCTGCCACCAGAAAATTACCGTCGAAAAAGTCGTTAGAAAATTACCGCCAGAAACGTCGCCAGAAAAGTCATCGGCCGCCGCCGCTACTCGCCGTCGTGCCGCACCACCTCCTGTTGTCCACTACTGTGCCCTGCGTGACGACTAGGGTTTATGAAGCCCTAAGCAATAAAAATTAGGATTTAGGAAACCCTGTGATGTTTCGTAAAAACCCTAATCTCATATTTTATCGTTAAAGTTTTTAATTTTGAATTTGGATTTTTGAACGGATAAAAGATAATTAAATTTTAAAAGATATGGTATCAGATATTTAAAAGATAATTATCTATTTTATCTTTTGAAATTTGACTTTAAAAGATAAATATCTTTCTTTATCATTTTATGTTTTAGATTTTTCATTCAAAAGGATAGTTATCTATTTTATCTTTTAAATTTTAAATTTAAAAGTTAATTGTCATTTTTCTTTTATCTTTAACTTTTAAATTTTAAAAAGATTATAATGTGATTATTTAATTAAAAAATAGTTTTTCTTAATTAAAGGGTTTTGATCAAAATTTAAAATTTGAATATTGAATTTTGAATTTTAAAATGGGAATTGACTTTTGTAAAAAGTTACAAATTGGTGGGACTTCCTGAAGGATAAAAAGATAATTACAAACGTCATAAAGATTAGTATTTAAATTAATTATACTTTATTTGTTATTCTTTTATGGGTTATAATTAGAAATGAGCCAATAGGGATGTTAATTTTGAATGGATGATTTATTATTAATCTTCCACCATCATTTAACATGCAATATAGAAATAGGGATATGCCAATATCAAAATGCCATGTAGCATGTACATGCATCGTTGTAGTTTAATTTATAATGTGTTATAATTTAAATACAATGAAAATTTTATAAAATTTATAAATTTTAAATTGGGATTTAAATTTTATAAAAGTTAATAATTTTTTAAACTTATTTTTTTCAAATTAATAAAGAGTTATAATTTTTTTTAAAAACAAGGAAAAATCAATTTTTCCAAAAACTAAATGGGAGGGTCGTTTACGTTGAAACGTTCCCAAGGTCCCCAACGTAAAACTGATCTTGGCACGACGAATGGTTTAAAGCCGCCCTAGCGGTCATCGAGGTGCTTAAGAAGCTAAAGCTTGTAAAGGAAATAGTGAGGCAGGACCGTCACTAGACGGACTGTTAGTTCATAGCAACATTTAAAGTCAATGTGTTGGTTATAAACTTAGACCGAAGCACACTGGAATCCTTTACAAGCTAAAGCTTGTAAATGATGATTATACTTCTTAGGTGCATTCTAATGAGATCGACAGATGCTACATCTTGGCTTATGTTAGCTATGTGTTGCAACAACAGCTTCATAACATGGTAACTGCCACTGATGTGATGTTGAACATCATCGAAATGTTTGGAGATCAGGTTCGTCAAGAAAAACAGGCAGTTGTGTAAAACTTCATGAATAAGTTGAGGTACTCACTTCTTGAGCTGTCGAAGGAACTACAAGCTGTTGAGACCCTGTTTTAGAAGGGTTAGAGGAAGACTAGAGAGGTAAACTTTACTGAAAGCAAGACTTCAACATCTGACGCCAAAAAGAAACACAGGAGTGGTCCCAAGAAGGTTGAGAAGCAGAACTCAAAAGCCACGAAAGGCAAGGGCACTGCAAAAATGGACAAGTCAAAAGACAAGTGTCATCATTGTGGAGTCGTTGGTCATCAGAAACGCAACTGCGCAGACTATCTCAAGGAGTTGAGATCTAAAGGTATAATACTTGTTACTGAGGCCTGTGATGTGGTTAACTCTACTTTTTATTGGAATGTAGACTCTGCAGCCATTAACTATATCTATTGTTCCCTACAAGGGTTCAGGAAAATCAGAAGGCTTGACGAGGACGAGTTCAGCTTCTATTGGGGAAATGGAGCACTAGCATCGGTTGTTTCTATGAAAACTATTATATTCCATTTGATAACAACTTTATGGTTTTACGTGATGTTTATTATATTCCAGTTTTTGGGAAGAACCTTATTTGAGTAGCTAGATTAATTGAGCAAGGATTCAATTTGAATTTCATTGATAGAAATATTGATATTTTTAGAAATGACTGCTTAATTACTACTGCAAATTTGATAAATAAATTATTGTACGTAAAGATAATAGTTCCAATAATATGTGACACTTAAGTGAATGTTGATTCACAAATGGATGGTAAAAGGTTGAAGTCTGACTCAACTGATCTAACATATTTGTGGTACTTACGCCTTGGGCATATTAGCCTAGACAGGATTAAAAGACTTATGAAGGATAGTCCTTTGCGCATTTTATGTGTGAGATCACTACCCACATGTGAATCCATTATAGAAGGCAAAAATGACCAAGAGACCATTTTCAGTGAACGGTGAAAGAGTCACTCAATACCTCAAACTCGTATATAATGATGTATGTGGGCCATTCAATGTTCAAGCAAGAGGAGGTTATGAATACTTTGTAACACTCACTAATGACTACCCATGTTTTGATCATGTTTATCTAATGCGCCAAAAGTCTGAAACCTTTAAAAAGTTCAAAGAGTATAAGGCTTGATATCTTATAGGTCACGTGGTTCCACCCGTGTCAAAAGTTATTCCCTACGGAAGTGGACTTGCTCGTGCTACGATCATGCCCGTGCTATGATCCATCTATTACTGCAATTCTAAAGCTGTACAATCCTTGTTATTTGGACACAAAACTGGGCCTTGATTGGTAAACTCTGTCACATTTGTAGGTCTCTGAATAAGCTTCAATTTGATATCTTACAGGGCTCGTGGTTCCACCCGTGTCAGTTGGCCTATAAAAGAGGAATCGAACTCTGATGGATAAGGTTAGATCCATGATGAGTTAGTCATCCCTCCCATATTCGTTCTGAAATAAGTTCCGTTGAACACGGTACCTGGCACGCCATATGAAAGATGGACTGGACAAAAGTAGACGGTTAACCACCTTAGAATATGGGGGTGTCCAACACATGTTCTGAAACCGAAGACAGGCGAGTTGGCCAGTCGATCAGAATTATGCATGTTTGTAGGATATCACAAGGGAACGAGGGATACCTCTTTTATAGGCCAATTGACAAGAAAACATTCATTAGCACGAATACATATTTTCTTGAGGAAAACTATATAAGAAGTGTGAAGTAGAGAAGCACTCCTGTGCTAGAGGAATTATTGAGTGGGAGGACTCTGACTCCTCAATCAGGAACTATTTCTGATTCAATAATGGAAGAATCACAATAGGGGCCAAAGCCTATGGAGCCTCGATGTAGTGGGAGGGTTGTGAGATAGCCTAATAAGTACATGTTTTATGAAGTTGCCTTAACAACAATCTTAGATAAGGATCATGATGAACCTGTTTTCTACTCACAGGTCATGGCTAGTCCCGAAGCAACCTATGGCAAGAAGCCATGAATATTGAGATACATTCGATATACTCAAACGGAGTCTGGAAACTTGTAGGTCCTCTTAAAAGGGTAAAACCTATAGGGTGCAAATGGATCTATAAGAAAAAGAGAGGTCCGGATGGGAATGTGGATACATTCAAAGCTAGACTAGTAGCCAAGGGCTACACTAAAAAAGAAGGTATAAACTATGCAGATACCTTCTTGCCAGTAGCCATGCTTAATTCCATCCGAATGCTCTTGTCAATTGCTGATTCCCTCGATTATGAAATTTGACAGTGGATGACAATACTGCTTTTTTGAATGACAATTTTGAAGAGTGCATTTATATGGCTCAACCAAACGAGTTCATGGAAAAGGTCAAGAGGGAAAGGTCTGCGAACTACTTAAGTCCATTTATGGACTTATACAAGCATCATGATTGTGGAATATTAGATTCAACGAAACTGTCAAGAACTTTGATTTTGAACAATTAATGGATCAACCCTATGTGTATAAGTTGATACATGAAGGGAAATTGGTTTTCCTAGTATTGTACGTAGATGATATTCTACTCATTGGAAATGATGTAGGAAAGTTATTCGATGTCAAGATTTGGCTTGCAAAGTAATTTGATATGAGGGATCTTGGAGAAGCTGCATTTGTCTTAGGTATTCAGATCTTTCGAGATAGGAAGAACAAAAAATTGGCACTATCTCAAACATCTTATATTGATAAGGTGATGGATCACTTCAGTATGCAAGACTCCAAGAATGGATATCTTCCTTTAAGACATGAAGTCAGCCTCCCCAAGAAGCAGTCTCCTAATACACCTCATGAAGAGGAAGACATGACAAAGATTCCCTATGCCTCAGCCGTAGGAAGTCTCACGTACGTGATGCTTTGCACTAGGTCAGACATTTGCTATGCCGTGGGCATAGTGAGTCTTTTCCAATCTAATCCTAGAATCGAGCATTATAATGCCGTCAAGCATATCCTTAAGTATCTGAGGAGAACAATGAACTACATGCTTGTGTATTCAGGTACTGACCTGAATATGACGGGGTATACTGATCTGATTTCAAAGCAGTCAAGGATTTTAAGAGGTCCACTTCAAGATCGGTGTTCATCTTGAACAGTTGAGTAGTTGTATGGACAAATATCAAGCATTCTTGCTTTGCTGATTCTACCATGTAAGTTGAATATGTGGTAACTTGTGATGCTGCTAAGAAGGCTGTATGACTTAAGGAACCAAGGAGCCACAAAAGATCCAAACATATAGAGCGTAAGTATCACCTAATTAGAGAGATTGTTCAGCGTGAAGATGTTGTAGTTACACACATATCGACAGTCAACAACCTGGCAGATTCATTCACGAAGACTATAAGTAGTAAAGTTTTTTATGGTCATCTGTATGGCATGGGGATACGAGATTGTACACGCCTATTTTAGTCCAAGTGGGAGATTGTTGGAATTATGTCTATAAAGTAGGGTGTAGTAACTATTTATGAGTATTTAGTAATTTTAATAATTATCTTAATCCTGAGATCAATACGTAGCTTGAATTAGTTACTTGCGATCTTTCATATGTCAAATAGGTGACTTTGAATTGGCGGACAATATATTGGCTGTTGGGATCGTAATTCAACTATGTTGGAGTTACGTGATTCACAGATATAGAAATTCGTGGTTGGATTGTGAAAACAACAATATCACCTTATGCTTTTTTTTATAGGTGTGTGAATAAACAAAATCGGACCTGATATTCAATGAATTGAGTCATTGATTAAGACGTGTGAATTGTAAGAGACAATTCACTATTATGTCTTTATTATTCATAGTCAATAAATGAGTTAAGAGAATAATAACAAGAGGGGTAAAATGATAATTTTACATCCCCGCTCTTGTTACTGATATTAACAATGGGTAATATGTTAAAATATTCTATGGACCATGAAATAAAGAGTTTATTTGCCCAACGAAAAATGTAGCGCGCATGAATTGAGAGTTGAGTCGGCATCGAACCTATAGTGGAGTCGTACGATGTAGGATTAAATAGGTCGGGAATTTATAAAGATAAATTCATCGGGTATTTGAATCCTATAGCTTTATTTTTTGTGGATCCATTCGGTCTCAAGAATCGCTAATGTGACAGGAATAGAAGAAACGATATCAGTTGGACCAAAATGTATTTTGGTGCCAATGTGTATTTCCTACACTCATATGTGATGGACGTTGTTATTTAATTAGTTAAGTGTGATTAATTATATTAAAATTAATTATTTTATTATTTTCTAATTAATTGATAATTAGTAAATAAAAATAAATTATTTAATTAATTGATAGAGATCAATTAAATTTATCAATTGGATTGATGAATTTCGATACAACACAAATTCTAAGAGGATATATATAAAATTCGGCCATGGTGGTTATTTTGGTGTTAATTTCAGAAATTTGAAATATTGGGGTATATTTACAAATTTCTAAAATTAAATAACTATATATATGTGCAACAATTTGATTTTCATAATGGAATTGTATTAGATACAACACGACTCTAGAACACGATTTTCATATTGATTAATACAGTGCCGAATTTCAAATTGAAGGAAGAAAAAATTGATTTTTCTTATTCAACCATTTTGAGAGCCCACACTCAGTTCCTAAATAAACTCTCTCAAGATATATTTATGAAATTAACGAGTGGCTATTGGTGTGAATTGTTTTTTGGGAAATTGATTCTTGAAGATCAAGATTGAAGATTTTGGATCTTGAAGTTTGAAGAACGTGAAGAACAAATACAAGAATTCTACCAATTCAAATTATCTCTTATACATCACAAATGTGAAAATCATTTCAACATTTTTTTATTCGTTTCAATATCTAGAGCTCGTCTCTCTTAGACATGACAAAGTGGGAGGTATGAAGAAGAAAACCTTCCAGTTATAGATGATGGAATAAGCAACGATCGGGGCCGTTGAAGCAATCCAACGTATCATGAGGCCACCGGTTCACAAACTGACAAGACAAGCTCAAGAAACCAAACTTCCCGTACGCGCTCGATGATCTCACAAATGACGCTTCAGTAGCAGGATTCGTGCGGACTGCACCCCTTCTTTACGCGTCGTCATTACTGCTACTCCCAAGAGGCGGCAAATTTCAAATTTTGATAAACACGGGAACACACACGCAAGAATTTCATCTAGGGTGTAGGCTCAATCATCGAGGTTACTCTAACAGGATAGGGTTATGCCCACATGAATTGCTCAAAGAAACGAAGCTCTTAAATGATTCAACACATTCTCGGGACAAGGTGTAGAAGTCTTAGGACCCAGGCGGGCAAGACCCGCACATAATCCTTGATTGGGGGCAACTGTTATGGGCATTGCCCGGAAGATCGATAAATGTATGACACGTGCCCCAACAACACCATATCTTGTCACATGGGAAGTAAACTGAGCCCCAAACATAGGTCAGCCGCTCTACTTGACCTGGCCTTACCAAACCATAACCAAGGGAGGTCAGGTAGGGCAGAGCCCACAACGAGCAAGGAAAACTCATTAAAGACCTAAAAATTCGGATAACCATCCAACGTCAGCACCATTATTACCCGTCGAAAGTAAGAGTTGAGGTGGCATCTTCATACTCTTCTCTGATTCAGGCGACTAATCGTTGTCTCCCATGTCAAACATGTCCCTTTCAAGTCACCTTGACGTTTATATCATCTCAGGGGAGAAGGGGATTAAATGTCTCCCCCAACTTGTCATGTCAAAGAGGAGTCGCCACATCTCCGAGGTGTCTTTGCCACGCTTCCACTCAATGTAACTTCTTCGACACGCTTCCTTCCATAAGGCTTCAGGTATAAATACCATATCTACTTCATAAGAAGGTAAGAAACTCTTCCTTAAGAAAAACTCTACCAAAATTCTACCAATATACTAACTTCGGCATGGCCCTTAGGCGAGGAAACCACTCATCGGTTCTCCTCGTTCTTTGGGTTCTTTGCTTGTGTTTTACAGATTTCTCAATAGAGAAGATTTCTAGTCATCAAGGGGAGAGCACGTGTTCGTACTGTTGAGATTTTCAGCTTCAACAACTACTAAGAATACAAAATGCTCAATAATGTTGTATAAGATAATTCGCAAATCATAACTACCAACACAATCCAAGTATTTTTTCTATGTTTGGTTACAAATGTAGAATCACTTTAAAGATTCAATTATAAAATGGTGAGTTTAGGAACTCTTCTCAAAGCATATTAAATCAATCTCCTTACTTAGTACGCATTTTTTCTTGAATAATATTTTTATAGTTATAAAACACTTCTTCAATAATAATTTATTCAAATATTTTTGAAATACATGTTTTGAATGTACAAAAATGCTCAAGCTCTTTGTAAAGGAAAAAATTTCACGGTCTTTGAGAATTAATTATGAATTGCCTACATCATAATATAAAAATATAGAGAATAATTTAGAGATAGAATGATCAATAACAATACCTTGATTTACGTGAAAAAACCCTTAAAGGGGAGAAAACCATGGGGAGATTTTGATAGTATTTCATTATGGAGAAATGGTTTACAAGGCTAATGCAATCTGCATAGTCAGCTTGTTTCTTTTTGGTGTTGGGAGTTGTAGTGTTTCTTGTTGAAGTTATATCTTACTTTTATTTATAGGCCTTAAATCGGTTACATAGAATATGATACAGCTTATCTAATTCTATCTAAAAATAGGATCAACAAAATATTTCCTAAGGACTAGTTCATCATCATTAACAACTTCATAAATCGTGACCCTCTGATCAATCCAATGATCTTGGTTAGCTTTTCTTTGGATTGCCACATCGATAATCCATGTACTTTTATTTGATTAATCTATTCTTCATAACCGCCTAGTTTATCCTATAGTTCTTACTCTATCTTCTCCTTGATGGAGTCTTCGGTCTAGATCTTGTCACGTGTCATATCAAAATTTGCATGTACATCTTGCTTACCAGTATTAATAAATTTTTGAATTTGAATCATTTGGTGTAGTGTGACAAATCTGATAGTTATAGTGATTGCTACCAGCTTTGCCATGGTGATGATTCCCTCGATTGGCTTCTTTGACTTTCGTGACTTCCTATGCGACTTTTATACTCAGCTACCTTGGTTAGGCGAGTAGCTCTAGATCAGTTTCTTCAGATCTGCCAACATGACAAATTCAACTATTCCCATAATGCTTATGTGGCAATGGCTTTAATTATTTTTATTCTCTACTGATGTGGCCGAACACCGAGAATTATTCCTTTTCATTTCCCCCATTACACTTGATGAAGTCTCTCTTCATTCAGGTGTAATGATTTGATTCATCGATCTTCAACACTAGATTTATTGGGTCCTCATAGACTTCAATTTTTATTACTTCTTTAACTTAAAGTGACATAATAATCTTTCGATAAGAATTTTCCCTCTGAAATTCTTTTCCTTAATTATGAAGTTCTGACATTTTTTTTTCTGAAATGCCAAAGCTCTTAGCGTTTGGGTTTAAGCTTTCTGGTCTGAGTTCAGCTCCTAAAACTTTCACGTCATGAACTTTTGAGTCTTCTGGTCTGAGCTCTGCTCTACCTTCTGGTTTGGGCTCAACTCTACCTTCTGCTCTGGGTTCAGCTTTTGAAGCATTAATTTTTGAGCTTTTTGAATTGCGCTCTGCTCTGCCTTTTGGTCTGGGCTCAGCTCTTGAAGTTGTTATGGACTTCTCAGCTTTTCATTTTCCTTTTTCTGCTCTTAACGTTTTCTTTCCTTTACTCCTGGTCTTCCCATTCTAAAACGTTGAAACCGCGGCCTTCCTTTACTTGGCCTTTTCTTTACTTAGTTTTTCTTTACTGAGCTTTTCTTTTCCGCCTTTCTTTACTCAGCTCTTATTTTCCACCTTTCTTTGCTCAGCTTAGCCTTTCTTTTCTCAACTTTACGTTACTCGGCTTTGTTTTACTCAGCTCAACCTTTCTTTTCTCAGCTTTGAAGTTCTTTCATCAACTTCTTTTCTTTTATGTTCCTCAGTTCTTTCCTCAACTTCTTTTCTTTTCTGCTTTGAAGTTCTTTCCTCAACTACTTTTCTTTTCTGCTCTGAAGTTCTTTCCTCAACTACTTTTCTTTTATGATTTGAAGTTCTTTCCTCAAATTCTTTTCTGTTCTAAAGTTTTTCCTCAACTTCTTTTCTTTTCTGCTCTCAAGACTTTTTTTCATTCTCCAGACTTTTCCATCCTGAAGATGTTTCCTTTTCCGTTGTGAGTACATTTCTTTTCCTATTCTGAACACATTTCCTTTTTCGTTCTAAAGACATTTTCTTTTTTTGTCCTTCAGACTTTTCTTTTTCCCTTTTTCAGAGTTTCCCGTTCTGAAGACATTTCCTTTTTCAAATCTGAAGACATTTCTTTTTTGATTCTTCAGACTTTCTCATCCTGAATACGTTTCCTTTTCCATTCTAAAGACATTTCTTTTCCCGTTCAGAAGACATTTCCTTTTTTCGTTCTTCAGAATTTTCTTTTATAGTTCTTCAGACTTTCCCATTCTGAAAACATTTCTTTTTTCCGTTCTGAAGACATTTCTTTTTCCGTTCTTCAGACTTTCCCATTCTGAAGACATTTGCTTTTCTGTTCTAAAGTCCGAGGATGTTTCCTTTGTCGTTCTTTCAGACTTTCTCATTCTGAGAATGGCGTACGTAGACGTTCCTAAGAACTTAGGCTCCTTTAATGGAACCATGGCCCCATTTTGATTTCATTTTGAGAACGACATACGTAGACGCACCCAAGGACTCAGGCTCCCTTAGTGGATCCATGGCCCCATTTAAATTTCCTTCTGAGAACGGCGTATGTAGACGCTCCCAAGGACTTAGGCTCATTTAGTGGAACCATGGCCCAATTTCAATTTCCTTCTTAGAATGGCGTACGTAGACGCTCCCAAGGACTTAGGCTTCTTCTGAAAGTAGGACTTATAAATTGCCCCTCCCAAGGACTTACGCCCTTAGTTCCATCTGAAAGTAGGACTTACGAACTGCCCCTCCCAAGGAATTACGTCCTTAGTTCCTTTAGAGAACATGACTTACGAACTACCTGCTCTCAAGGACTCACACCCTAATTTCCATTGTTAATGAAGAAGAGAGAAAGTTGTCGCCAAGTATTTGTCTTGTAAGCAGTCTGGGCGTTATCATGCCATAAGTTTTGATCAAAAGTTCCAAATTAAATTCCATGAAATTCTTCAAGAAGTTGATTTTCATATGCTTCCGATGATATATAATTCTTCATGTAATTGGCTCATGTCAGTATAGTTTAATTAATGAATTTGATTATTCCGCATGATATGCTTTCCGTGTCTTTTGATCAAAATCTCCAAATTGGCTCATGTCGGTAGACTTTTATATCTTTTCAATGATTTAAGATTCACCGTATAGTTGGCTTCCATCAAATAAAGTTTCATTTTTGAAATTGATCATTCTGCATATTTTGCTTTCTAGAACAGTCTTCACAAAAAATGTCATAACTTTTACTCGAGAGCTTCAAATCGAGTTCTACAAAATTTTTCAAGAAGTAGATATCCATAGTTTTCTAATGATGTATTATTTTCTATCTAATAATAAAAAATTAATACAATTTCAAAATTAAATTTGAGAAGCATTCATATATTTAGCTTCATGAATAGCTCCAACGAGAGCTGCCATAACTTTTGATCGGGAGCTTCAAATTGATTTTATTAAAATTGTTCATAAGGTTGATTTTTGTATCTTTCCATTGATATAAGATTCATCATGTAGTTGGCCCCCAGTAATGCCATTTAATTTTTAAATTTAAGACTCTGTATAATCTGTTTTCCTGAGTAACCTCCATCAGAATCGTCATAAATTTTTCTCATGAGTTCTAAATCAAGTTCTGCAAAAAAATTCAAATAGTAGACATCTAGATATTTATCATGATATATTATATGCTATGTTAGTCTACTTAAAAAAATTAAATTTGCAAGATGTAATTAAGTTCACTTTCATGTACGAAGACTACCATACTTTTGATCTGGAGCTCAACTTGAATTCTGTAAAATTCTCCACGAAGCAGATTCTCATATATTTATAATTATGTGACTCTCAATGTAATTTTTCTTCCAGCTTTTTTTTTGGTTTCAGTTTCCATTTATGTTCTCATTGTCGCTTCTGTTGTTAAGACATTTTCGTTCCCGTTGTCAGGACATTTTCATTCTAGTTGTTTGTACATCTTTTATTGTCCTCATAAAGTTCATTTGAAGGGCTATCAAGTTCGTAGCATTCCGTTCTAAAAAATTGAATGGCTATCTTTTTAGCTTTCCCATTCTATAATGAAGTGATAGTTTTCCCGTTCTGAAGTGACAGCTTTCCCGTTCTGAAGTGACAGCTTTCCCGTTCTAAAGTGACAGCTTTCTTGACTGAAGTGAATGTAATCTTCTTTGCTCTTCTTTTCTTTGCAATTTCTTCTCTGAAATTCTCTCCTTAACAATTTTTTCTTTTCTAATGAATTTCTATTATAAAGTTCTTTCAAATTTCTGTTCTAAAATTCTGATACTCTTAAACTTCTAGCTTTTTCTCTTTCTAAGGCTTCAGCGCTGAAAGCTTCTTCGTTCTGATTTCTGACTTCTACTTTATGTTCTGAAGCTCTGACTTCTACTTTATGTTCTGAAGCTCTGACTTCAAATTTTCCATTTGGAAGCTCTGACTTCAAATTTTTTATTCCGAAGCTCCAACTTCATCTTTTCTGTTCTGAAGCTTTGACTTCATCTTTTCTGTTCTGAAGCTTTGACTTCAACTTTTCTGTTCTGAAGCCCTAAGTTCAGTTTTTCTGTTATGAAACTCTGACTTCATCTTTTTTGTTCTGAAGCCTTTTAGCATTATGATTGAGCTTTTCTGATCTAAGCTTTCATAATTCTTCTGGTCTGAGCTTTATGAGCTTTTCTGATCTGAACTTTTTGAGCTCTTTTGGTCTGAGCTCTTCTGGTCTAAACTTTATGAGTACTTCAGGTCTGAACTTTATGATCATTTTAGGTTCTCTAAGCTTTTCTGATCTGAGTTGTCTAGCTCTTCTAGTATGAGCTCTTCTTTTATTTTAACTCATCATTCCTTCAAATGGATTTCTTTTATGTTCTCTTTCTTCTCTTTTTTTTGGTTTCTCTTGGCCTAGCTGTCGTAGGCGGAGCTTCGATCGTCCGGTAGTCTGCGGGTGGCAGTTCATGGGTATCGCTGACCCCTCTGGTGGTTGTTGAATTTGCATAATTCAATTCCACGAATTATGTTAATAATATTTTTTTAAATAATAATTGTACAAAATAGATAAATCAATTGAATATGAATGAGTGAATTTATCGTTCTTTGCTCTGTTTTTGGTTCCGTAGTCATTTTCATTACTACTTCTTCATCTATTTCTTCTTCTGCTTCCGTTGTTGGAAGCGCGTTTCATTTGGTGCATTCTTCGCTCTGATCTAGTGCTCTAATTCTCATTCTTGCTAAGAGCCTGATCTGGCATTTTTTTTCCCATTTTCACTAAGAGTTTGATCTGGCGATCTTTTTCCCATTCTCCCTAAGAGTCTGATTTAGCGCTTCGATTTCTATTATCGTTGAGGGGTCTATTTCTGATCCTTCGACTTATGTTCTCGCTAGGGGGTCTATTCCGACGCTTTGATTTCTGTTCTCACTAGAGGTCTACTGTTACGCTTTGATTTCTATTCTGACGAATACCGAGAATTATTCATGACCACTCTTAACACATTACATAACCCTTAGTTGAAATAAGGTTTTTAAAATTAAATAGATACTTAAACAGATATGTCATGACAAAAAAAGAAAAGAAAAATACTTAAATAGATATTTCTAACTGTACAAAAATTTCAACTAAAATTTCTAGCTCCTCTACATTAAGTTTCCTGAAAAAGAAGAAAATTTTATATTACCTTAATATTGCCCTTGTAAATCGAACTGACAAATTGAGAGAATTCAGAATCATGTGACTGTTGGCATTTCACATGGTTGTGCTGAATAAACAAAATGTTGATGCTATATAGTATATTTTCTTATTTGATCAATTCCTTATTTATTTTTCATGAACAATAGTTTGTTTTAGGTATTAAATTTTTCCACATGATTGTCTTCTTGGTCGTGTTGTCTCTCTACCCATCGTACATTGGGTCAATTAATGGACTCTCGCGACTTTGTAAGTAAATATATATTATTCTAAAGGATAAAACCCCAAATGAGCTGTACCAAATTCTGTTAGGATTCTTCTGATTGGACCGGGGAGTATGGCAGATCTTTAGTCCCTATCATCACCACATTAGCCAATCTGGATGAAGATGAAGATCTACATGGATAGGATAGTGGGCCCCACTGGACACTATATGAGAGAAGTCAATATCCCTTGTTCAATCATCAAGTAGCTTAACAAGCTCATCAACATTTAGCCTTTTTTAGGATACTTGAAATTGCAAACCATGGTAGAAGCAGAGACATCACATATATGGGGTGTAGTGTTCGGGCTGAAAGCTATAACCAATTTGTCAGTGTTAACAATTTGACCCGAAGCTGCTTCATACCGACTAAGAACCTCAGTACTACCAACATTCAAAATGACATATGCTAGACAGAAAACCAATGTGTCGTCCGTAAATAATAGATGAGAAACCGTTGGTCCCCCTCGGAAAACTGCGTTGTAAAACATAGCTTGAGAAACTAAAGCATTTGTAAACAGCCTCGAGAGGCCCTCCATACAAATCAGAAACAAATATAAGGATAGAGGGTCCCCTTGACGGAGGCCCCTAGAGGGAGATATGCAACCATACATCGATCTGTTAATAATAAAAGTGAAGTTCACTGATGAGATACAACGGTGAATAAGGGAGATCCATTTCTTAGGGAAACCCATATTTTCCATGACCGCAAACAAATAGCTCAATTCGACTCTATCATAGCCTTGCTGATGTCCAGTTTAATCGTTGTCAACCCCAATTTCCCATATTTACTCTTCCTCATGGAGTGAATACTTTTAAAGCCTGCCAAAATATTATCTGTAATTTGACGACTCCCAACAAACGTGCTCTGATTTTCTGAAATAATAGTTGGAAGAATTGGCTTCAACCAATTGGCAATCGGTTTAGCAACAATCTTGTAAATAACATTACACTAACTAATCAAGCGAAAATCTTTCATATGTTCTACCCTTTTCACTTTCGGAATCAATGCAATCAAAGTCGAATTCAGCGGCTTTAAATCCATTTCCTCATTAAGGCAGCCTAAACAGATTCAGGAGATATCCTCCCCAATGATACTCTAGAAATTTTTATAAAAGAGGCCAGGAGGCCATCCGAGCCTGGGCTTTTGGTCGGATGCATTGATTGAATGGCTGCCAAGACTTCTTCCTTTGAGAATGGGATAAATAGAGACCTAACTTGCTCACCAGAAATGCTCTAATCAATACTATTAATAACAGGTCTAAATCCTCCTTAGAAGGATTCGAAGATTTAAACAAAATTCTTCCTTTGAGAAATGCTTCGATCAATACTATTAACAACAGGTCATATGTTTTGGTGGGGTGCATCTTCTGATAGAGCAGGTATTGCTTGGGCCTCCTAGAGTAAACTTACTAATAGTAGGGATACTGGAGGTAAAGCTTTTAAATATCTTCATTGTTTCAATCTTTCGCTGCTTGCTAAACAAGGTTAGAGAATTATTAAAGATCTAGACTCCCCTTTAGCCAAATTTTTGAAAGCTAAATATTACCGGAATAGTGATTTTTTGAATGCTAAAATTGGCTATCGTCCCTCACGGGGATGGCGTGGTCTGGTGGAGGGTAGGAAAATTCTCAATCATGGTCTTTGCTGGAAGATTGTTAATGGGAAAAAGGTGGATATCTGGAAGGATCTATAGATCCCTAGATTAGTGCTTTTTAAGGTTTTTTCCCCACCTAATCAGAATTGGTCTACCGTTGAAGATCTTATTGGCACGAATGGTACTTGGAACAAATAGATGATTGATGACTAATTCTATAAGGAATATGTTAAAGCTATTCAGTCAATTCATTTTAGTTCTTTCATTCACGAGGATAAGCTTATTTGGTTCTACGCTAGGGATGGGGAGTATTCGGTTAAATCTGGTTATAAAGTTGCCCTTAATCTACTTCAGAACGGGAATCTCAATCATCAAATTACGGGAATCTTTAATTGATGATCGGGCTATTCAAATAGATCTAAACAGTTTAGATCAGACTAACTAAATAATAAAAAAGAAAATAAGAATTTTTTAAAAATATTTACAACTCAAGTAAGATCTATGTGATTCAGATATGATCTGTTGGCACATGATATCCCAACTACATATGTCATTTGATTTGCAACAATCTCTCCCCTTTCTTAAACTCCTTTGTCTATTTCTATCTTTTATAACTTCCAAACTCCTATGTCTATTTCTATCTTTCTCTTAAACTCCTCTGTTGTTTGATATCCCAACTTTCTATTCTCAATCTTTTTCATATTAATATTGTTAGGATTTTCTAACATGAAGTGATGTTTGAGCGATTTGGGATTTGAACTGAGATCTTAATGGTTCAGATTAGTTCCACGTGATAATAAAAAAAATTCTCTATCTTTTGTTTTTTTCTTTCATTTTTAGTTTTTGAGGTCAAATCTAGTCAATCAATTTTTTTCTTGGACGGATTAAATTAAACATGACACTCTCATCATGTTCGTCATAACATAAGAGAAATTCATTCCCTTTTTTAGTGGATGGTACCCATACATGTTATTTTCTTTCTTTTATTCCTCTATGGCACTAACGCATGCAATGATTTGAACTAATAATTCTGACTTGAGACAATGTTATTTATATGTGGTGTGTAATTTTCCCATGATATGATCCAATCATTGTTTTGCTACTTAACTACATAGATTTGAGTAATCTCAGGCGAGGATAAGCTTTTTATGAATGTTAACGTTGACACGTTAAGTTCTCCAGAAGAAAAGAGAAGGAAAATTGACCTGGATCTTTCTATAAGGGTGGAGGAAGCCAGCTCAAACTGGTCCCACATCCATCAATGATATGTACTGGAATTGCCTGGGTGTGAGGAGCCCCTTGACAATTTCTTCTCTTAAGAAGCTGCTTAAGCTTCATTGCCCAAATGTGATGATTTTGAGTGAGACTAAGAATTATGCTAAACGGATGGATAGAGTACGTAGATCATTGGGTATGAAATTTTATCTTCCTATTAATCCATGTGGTCTTAGTGGTGGCCTTGCACTTCTTTGGAATGATGACGACTGCATGGTAATTTCTAAATACTCTGATTTTTTTATTAAAGCTGGTGTTTTTTATCCTTTAATTAATAAACATTGGTGTTTGTTTGTTGTGTATGCTAGTACTAACGAGGTTACTAGGCGGGATCAATGGAATTTACTTAGGTGTCATTTATCTAGATTATTTAAACCTTTTCTGATTTGTGGAGATTTTAATGCTATCTCTTTTACTACTGAAAAGAGGGAGGGAATCATATCTCTTGGTCTTCCACTGATGATTTTAACCAATTTTTTTTAGATTGTGGATTTGGTTTATTCTGGAGTACCTTTTACGTGGACCAACAGAAGAATGGACGGGAATCTCATTCAGGAACATCTTGATAGATGCCTTAGTAACGAAGCTTGGATCGAGGCTTATCCTGAAGTCAAACCGGAACATATTCCCTGTTGTGGATTTGATCATATCATTTTATTTGTTGACATAAATAAAAGATTTAGGAGTTGGAAAACGGATTTTTTGATATGCAGACGTCGGGTGAATTTTGAGGATTGTCGTAAGCTGGTCGAGAATTGTTTGAAGAAGGCAAACGGTTGGAAAACCTATAAACGAAAAACTACACAATATTCAAAAAGGCTGTTGAGATGAAAAAAAAAGAGCCGCTAGGTAATTCAAAAATTTTAGCCAGTAAGCTGGAGACTCAGTTAAAAGATCTTTACTCCCAACCTTTGGATAAGGTGGACTTGAACTATATCAATGATCTTGAACATAGACTTGGGACTACTCTTACTCAAGAAGAGACTTATTGGAGAGATAGAGCTAAGGTGGAGTGGTTGCAAGAAGGGGATAAGAACACTAGGTTTTTTCATGCCAAAGTTCAAGGTTGCAGGAGGCATAATAAGATACATGGTCTAGCTCGTCTAAGCCTAAGGACTTTGGACCAGCCCTTAGTACTGCTTCCAGTAGACTAGATGATCTTGATGCGGCCCATCTTGTGCAAACTGTGGAGGATTGGGAAATGGGTAGGGCGGTGAAGGACATTGGGGAATTGATGGCACCTACCCCTGATAGTTTTCTGGCTAGTTTTTACAAACAACATTATAAGATGTTACATGATGATATTTGGCATCTTGTTAAGAATATTTTTGATAATTTTGACATGCCTAGGGATATCAATTATACTTTTATTGCCCCGTCCCTAAAATTAAAAGCCCGTAGAGTATGAAAGATCTTCGTCCTATCAGTTTGTTCAATGTGTTGTATAAAATTATACCTAATATTCTTACTAATAGGTTGAGGAATGTTATTAATAAATTAGTTAATAAATCCCAAAGTGCTTTCATTCAGGGGAGGAATATTGGTGACAATATCCTTATTGCTCATGAGATCATGCATTCTCTCAGAACTAGGAGGAATAAAGGGAGTAGAGAGGCCGCTATTAAACTTGATATCTCTAAAGCTTATGATATGGTGGAATGAGACTTTTTTATTGTTGGTACGAGACGTATGGGTTTTCCTGATACTTGGTGCAGATGGATTTATCTTCGCTTTTCCAAAATATCTTTCAGTGCCATTGTTAACGGTGACATTTCTGGCATTGTCTACCCGGAAAGAGGTATTCGGCAGGGGGACCCGTTATCACCATATCTTTCTATCTTGTGCTCGAAAGTGCTCTCTTTGCTCTTGACTGCTGCTGACGTGTCGGGAGCCATACATGGTTTCAAAGCCTCTAGAGATGGTCCGTCGATGTCTCATCTTTTCTTAGCCGATGACAGTCTTTTATTTTCCAAAGCGTCAGAAATCAAATTCAGGAAGATTGAGGCTATCTTGGCAATCTATGGCTCAGTTTTAGGTTAGGTCATTAATTTTCAGAAAAGTAATATTGTTTTTAGTATTAATGTGAAGACAGCGGATCAAAAATTACTCACTAGTATTCTCTGGATGGAGGTTAGTAGTAATCTGGGAAAATATCTGTATCTAGAAACCAATTTTCATTTATCTAAATAGGATATTTTCAATGATATCAAGGATAAAATTCTGATTAAAGTTAACGGTTGGGCTGAGAGGTGGCATTCTGCTGCGGGTCGAGAGATCATGATTAAAGCTATTGCTTAGGCGATTCTGATTTATGCTATGTCCTGCTTTAAATTACCATTATCTTTAATTGATGACCTCTGCATCAGACTTGGTAAATTTTGGTGGGGTGCATCTTCTGATAGAGTGGGTATTTCTTGGGCCTCCTGGAGTAAACTTACTAATAGTAGGGATACTGTAGGTATAGATTTTAAAGATCTTCATTGTTTAATTCTTTCGATGCTTGCCAAATAAGGTTGGAGAATTATTAAAGATCCAGACTCCCTTTTATCTAAATTTTTGAAAGCTAAATATTACCGGAATAATGATTTTTTGAATGCTAAAATTGGCTATCGTCCCTCGTGGGGATGCCGTAGTCTTTTGGAGGGTAGGAAAATTCTCAATCATGGTCTTTACTAGAGGATTGCTAATGGGAAAAATATGGATATCTGAAAGGATTTGTGATTCCCTAGACTAGTGCTTTGTAAGGTTTCTTCCCCACCTTATCAGAATTGGTCTACCGTTGAAGCTCTTATTGGCTCGAATGGTACTTGGAACAAACATATGATTGATGACTATTTCTATAAGGAAGATGTTGAAGCTATTCGGTCAATTCATCTTAGTTCTTTCACTCACGAAGATAAGCTTATCTGGTTCTACACTAGGGATGGGGAGTATTCGGTTAAATCTGGTTACAAAGTTGCCCTTAATCTACATCAGAACAGGAATCTCAGGCGTTCGGTGGTGTATGGAGTTTCTAGCTGCCCTTCATACAAATCTACTCATTGGAAAAAAAATCTGGTAACTTAGAATCCCTCCCAAATCAAGTTTCTTATGGAGATGTTCCGAAAAAAATTTGGCATTGAAAAATAACCTTGTTAAAAAAGACATGAATATTTCTGATTGTTGCTCCTTCTGTGGCATGGATCAAGAACATGGTCTTCATGTTTTCCTCAGTTGTGAATTTAGTCGTGCCTTTTGGTTTGATGTGTATTAAATCTTTATGATAAACGGTACGTTAATAAAGATATTAATTCACATCGGTCCTGTCATATATAATCTTATTATATAAAGTACATTCACTAAGATATATATCCACATCAATGATCCAGATCTTGATCACACGTATTCATAAAACTTAGTGAACCATACTAGCAACCATTCATTAAGGATTTCATACTTTATTCATTAATTATGATCTTAATCCTCTCGTACTAATACAAGTTCATAGTCTCATTAATGAATATGAAATTTTCACATATTTATAAAAATTATTCAACAATAATTCAAAAGAACAATATAAGAAAAATGTAATCCTCTTTAAATTTTGTATCAAAATGTTAATACACATGCTTTGAGTGCATAACCCCCAAAAATCACCCACTTGCCCTAAAGCAAATGTGGCATCTCTCTTAAACCCATGTTACGCACGTGACCCTCAAACAATTTCGCAGGAAGTGTCTTTGTAAAAGGATCAGCTAGGTTATGTTCCCATGTTATCTATATAACAGTTACATTCCCTTGATGCACGATCTCTCTTACAAGATCATATTTCCTCTCTATGTGCTTGCCCCTCTTGTGACTCCTCTATTCCTTGAAATTTACTATTGCCCCATTGTTATCGCAGTATAGTGGCTTGTCCATATCTGGAACTACTTCTAGATCAAAATAGAACTTTCTGAGTCATACCGCCTCTTTCGTAGCTTCACAAGTCGCTATATATTTGGCTTCCATAGTGAAATCTGCAATGCTGGATTGTTTAATACTTCTCCAGAATACAGCTCCTCCACCTAGGGTGTATATTGATCCAGATGTCGACTTTCAACTATCTTTATCTGATTTAAAATCAGAATCAGTATATCTAGTGGGGTTCAGGTTTCCACCTGAATAAATAAGCATATAGTTTCTCGTTCTCCTAAGATACTTGAGAATGTGCTTTAATGCAATCTAGTGTTCTGAACCTGGATTCGATTGATAATGACTGGCAATCGTCACTGCATAACAGATGCCCGGTCTCGTACACAACATGGAATACATGAAACTTCCAACTGCTGAAGCATATGGAACCTTTCTCGTATCCTCTTCCTCCTAAGGTGTCTGAGGACATTGTTCTTTGGAAAGGAAAATTCTATATATGGTCAGTTGTTGACATTTCTTAGAATTTTCCATAGAAAATATCTTCAGCACCTTATCAATATAAGATGTCTGAGAAAGTGCCAAGAACTTGTTCTTTCTATCCCTTAGGATTTGGATGCCTAGAACATAGCTCGCTTCTCCCAAATCTTTCATTTAAAATTTCTTAGGTAACCACATCTTTACTTTTGACAAAGTTTCTACAGCATTCCTAATAAGTAGAATATCATCAATATAAAGAACTAAGAAAACCACTATCTTATTTTTTGTGTATTTAAAAACACAGACTTCGTCAACATTTTCCTCGAAGTCATAAGACTTTATAATCTCATCAAATGTAAGATTCTAAGATCTAGATGCTTGCTTTAATCCAACAATGGATTTAAGCAACTTGCATACTTTCTGATCTTACCCCTTTTGTACGGACCCTTCTGGTTGCATCATATAGATATTTTCTTCAAGAGAGTCCTTCGAAAAAGTTGTCTTGACGTCCATTTACCATATCTCATAGTCAAAACTAGGAGCTATGGATAAAATGATGCGAATGGATTTTAGCATGGCCACAGGGGAGAATGTCTCTCTCTCTCTCTCTCTCTCTCTCTCTCTCTTTGTGTATGGCCCTTGGCTGCTAAATGTGCCTTGAAAGTCTATACTTTTTTATTCTTCAAGATCTATTTACATCCAATGGGCTTGACATCTTAGGATAGATCTACAAGTTCCCAGATGGAATTGGAATGAATAGATTCGATTTCTCGGTTCATGGCATCTTGTCATTTCTCCTTTTCAGGATCATACATTTGCTAGAGTGTGGAATCCCTCCCACTACGATGTTACACTGGGGTTTCCTTTGTAAGAACTGTGTTTCTCTTGTTTGCCATTTATCAGTAGAAATTGAAGGTGGTCTGATCTCATCAGTCGTTGATTCCTCAAGAACTACTTTGTTAGGAGGTTTATAGTTTTGCATATAGTCATGCTCAAGAAATGTTGCATTTATCGACACAAACACATTTTGATTATTGTGACTATTAAAGTAATCACCTCTAGTCACTAGAGAATAGCCAACGAATATGCATACCTCAGACCTTGAATCTAACTTTATGGTCTTAGGTCTAAGAACATGAGCTGGACACCCCCATATACGGAAATGACGTAAATTAGGTTTGGAGCCATTCCATAACTCTAAAGACGTCTTGCTTACAAGCTTAGAGGGAACTATGTTAAAAATGTAAGTTGTTGTGTGTAGTGCATATCCCCAAAATGTAAGTGACAATGATAAGTAACTTAACATCGACCTAACCATATCTAATAAGGTTCGGTTTCTCCTCTCTCTCCAACACCATTTTGATGTGGTGTTCTAGGTGCTGTGAGTTGGGATATGATTCCACACTCAAGAAAATAATCCTTGAACTATAAATCCAAGTATTCACCACCTCGATCGGATCGAAGATTTTTAATGATTTACTTAATTGCTTTTTAGCTTCAGCCTTGAAGTTTTTAAACTTTCCAAAAGTTTCAGACTTTCAATGCATTAGGTAACTATAACCATATCTTCAGTAGTCGTCAATGAAAGAACAAAATACTCATACCCACCAAAAGCTTGTATATTGATCGGTCCATAGACACCACAATGTACTAACTCAAGTGGTACCTTGGCTCTTTGGACCTTTCCTGTGAAAGGTCTCTTAGTCATTTTATTCTCTAGACATGATTCACAAACATGAAGAGTTCAAACTTTTAGCTCTCTCAAAACACCATGCTTTGTTAACCTATTTAACCTATCTATATGTCCCAGCCTAAGATGCCACAAATATGTGTTATCATCATGAGAAACTCTTTGTCGTTTGTTATTTTTAAGTTTTGTTACTTTAAATAATTCAGAATTATTTAACGCGCGTTCAGTCGATTTAAGAATATACAGTCCATTTATAATTTTAGCATGACAGATATCAAATCCATTCTTAGAAATAATAAACTCTTTATTAATGAAAGAAATTTCGAATAATTATTCTTGCAAAAATGAAAGAGAAATCCAATTCCTCGAAAAACCACGAATATAATAAACATCATTCAAAACTAAGTAATTATATCCAAAAAGTAAACGGGTTGTCCCTAATGCTTTAGCTGACACGAGCGCACCACTGCCAACTCTCAAAACAACCTCACCATCAGTCAGCTCCCTTGATGAATCAAGCATCTGCAAAGAAGAACTCACATGGTTAGTGGCTCCTGAATTAAGTATCCAGAATGACAAATCATATTCCACTAAACAAGCTTCAAGTACAAGTAAATCATATTTACCTTTCTTTTTCAGCTTAGAGAGATAATTGTTACAGTTTCTCTTCCAATGACCTTCAACCTCACAGTGGAAACATTTTCCTTTGGGCTTGTAATCTTTATTGTTCTTCTTGAGTTTTGGCGATGTCGTGGCTTTCTTTACTCTTTTGTTCTTACTTTTGTCCTTACCATTGTTCTTCTTCCTTTTCTTGTTCTTAAAAATATTGGAAGAAGGCTTTTGCTCGACAACATTTGCCTCGCCCTCTTTGGTCATTCTAAGGTTAAGTGGCTCAAAAGTCTGCAGTTCATTCAACAATTGGATTATGTTGACCTACAACTTGTTCATAACATAGTTAGTCATGAACGCAGAAAAAGATGGTGTGAGCGACTCTAGTATGATGCTACCTTGAGTCCGCTCATCAATGGTCACCCCATGTACTTCCGCCGCATGCATTAGTTGATCGTGTTCAAAACATGTTCTCGAACAAAAGTACCATTCCTCATCTTAGTTGTCATATAGCTCCTAGTGGCCTCATGACGACTTTGATTAGACTGCTGCCCAAACATTGTCTGTAAAGATTCTATAATCTCATAGGCAGTCTCCATGCTTTCAGGCTTGGTTCTCAGAACATCATTCATGCTCACAAGCATGTAGCACTTTGCCTTGTTATTTGATATGATACAAGCATCATATTAGTCCCTAACATTCTTAGGAGCATTAGCAGTGGGCTCCTCAGGACATTACTCAGTAAGAATGAACTTATGGTTCACACAAATCAGCATTCAGTTCATATTTGATTTTCAACGTACGAAATTATCACCATTCAATTTTTCAAGAGCGAGTCAAGCAGTAATAGGATTGCCCATGGTAGACATAATTTTGATAACTAAAATTTAAAACATACATGATTCAATATAACCGATAAATATCTAGAATTCAAAAAGTAAACGTGATGCATGAATGCAATCATAATATACACATAAATTTATCATTTACTAATCACGATAAAACAACCCGACGATTAATGTGTCACCTTAGGGTTGATCAGATTAACCTCAAACTGTCTATGAGACATTCATATCTTTATTTATTTAAAATTTAAAATATCTCATACTTTCTCTTTTAACAATAAGGTAACGTTTGTTCGGTCAAGTCACAACTATCGACATGAAAACTTAATTGTGACTTTATGAGTGCAACCCATCATTTCTGATTTCATGACTTCATTTAGAATATGTTGTCTTAGGATCGGTCAAAACTAAACTACATCACTTCTTCCTATCTTCTTAAGAAGTGCAACCTTGGTATTATTACAGCTTGAAACCTTCCTTAATGGGATGAAAACAAAGCCATCTTGAGGCCCTCACTACACCTCACGGTGTTGTACTAATGATAAAGACCATATGTTACATTGACATGTCAACCTTCTCTCACTCACTATTTTAGGATAATGAATTTCTATTTTAGTTAATCAATTAATTCTAAATTAATTACTAGTTAAAATAATAACCCTATGAATATTTAATTATCAGTTAATCTAATCTCATTGGTCTAAGTTCATTTAACTTTCTGATGCGCCTAAGTCATAATTATGTCAACTTAGATTAACTAATTAATTGTATTCATCAAACTTTAATAAAACTCTTTTACTAAATTGGTTAACCTAAAGGTTACAATAGCCTTTAGTGTGGCGTGATTATCAAGTTTTAACTAGTTAAAACCTAGCAGTTTATATGTAATTAATTTCATAAAATAATAGGACAATCATAATAAATCATGTTTATACAGATGAGTGCATGATTAAATAAAACTGTGTTGGATTTTCATGTATGGCATGTGATCGACTAATGCTTGGACATGTTATCAAACATAACAATTAAATAGTTATTTAACAATTAACTAAAATAATAATGGACCGAGTGACTATTTAGTATTTCTAAATTACAACCCTTAAATTAAAAAATAAAATTATAAAATGGACTTTAAGATTACATATTTGTCAAATTTTGCCTTCTCCTCCTGATATCCATATTCATAATCTTCAAGTTTTGAACAAAACATGTTTTAATTAGAAAATTTATTTTTCTTAATTAAAATAATTTCTATAATTATCCCTTTAAATATAGTTGACTTTGACTTAGTCAAATAAATACTTTATTTGATTATCAAACTTGAGTCAAACACAATCAACCTATTAATTTTTAATTTTCATAAAATCAAAAATTAATAATTAATTTTAAAATTTAAATGGAAAATTAAAAGAGTTTAGGTTTTAATGAAACACTTAGGTGATAGAGTTGGTTGCATGGTTTGTTGGAAACTTTCCTAAAGCGTGACAACAGTTGTCACCGACGATAGAACTCTCTGATCGCCGCCCATCACAATCGCTGCCCGTCTCACCGACTGCGCTAGACAGCACTATTCATCGCCGGAAGAGTAAATTCCTTGCCTGAATAGTGTTTTCACGTGAACAATAAATTTCTGACGTTCGTCTCGTGCGTTCTTTGTCTTCTCGCGTACGAAATAACTACAATAATATTTAAAATAAAATTATAAAAATTCATACGCCTCAATTCGGCTTACACAAGATCTATGAAAAAATAAAACAAAGTCTAACCCAATAATCACCATACAATTAACGATCCATTATTTTTCACACATTAAAAAATATATAACCATTCATCATCATACATATCTCATATTACATGAATAATGCAAGAAAACTCACATGGCATTTAACATATAAATATATAAAGACCGCTCTGATACCACTTGCTGGTCGTCGCGGCGGAAGCGTGGTGGCGTGTGGCCTTTTTAAAAAATATATTTTTAATAAAAATCGAATCTTTTAATAAAATAAAACTTGTGCAACGCCACGATAACCAAATAAAATTTTTTTTATTGAAAACTTTTTTTCAATCAGTCAAGATACATTATATATTTATAAGTTAAATCTACAACATACAAGATTAGGAATCATATACTTCTTGTAGTCTATATCAAGTGTCATTGTAAAAAGTGATCGATCATCCGCTCCCACGTAATCGTTCCAATGATCTGTAGACTCCGAGATCCACACTAAGATCTTCCAAGTCAATCCTCAATGCACTAGGATGTGTGTGAGCACGTAGAATATTACAAGACAATTTTTCTGTCTCTAGATGTTCTGAACACATGAGATCTAGAGATTTACTTAGAAGGACTTTAGTGAGGCAATTCTCTAAAAGAACGTGGTGATTATTCTTTTAGAGATTTGATTAACGCTTAATCACAGAAGAAAATCTATCTGACACCAATAATGTTCTCAATTCAACTCTTGATTCACGAACCGATGATCTGATCAACAGATTCTCTCATCTTCTTTCAACAACCAAAGCCATTAGAATAATATCTGTAAATATTTTAGATAATGGCGTATCATATTTTTAGGGATAAACTGAAATAATATTTAATTGTAAAATTATCAATTGCAGTGAAACCCACTGCAATTGTGCACGACTGCAGTGTCACATAGCACTGCAGTGTGCCGTGAGCCAGTACACTGCCTCACGACACTACTGTAGTGCCATGTGGCACTACAGTGTTGCACACTCACTATTGTAGTGTCACGTGGCACCATAGTAGTCCATGTCAATTTCTGATATCATATCAATGATTGACATGTGGCAATTACTGTGAATTAAATACTTATTTTAATCACATAATTATCTAGATATGAGTTAATTCAAAATTAACATATTTGATTATTTCTATTAATTAACTTATTTTTTATCTCACAAATAACAGATTTAATTTTTTAAAATTATTATATAATAATAATTTAATTATCTTATTTTACAAATTAGATATTCTGTCTCACAAATCGATAGTTATTTATACATACAATTCCAAAAATTATATTTAAATATATAAATAATTTAAAAAATTAATTCTTAATTAATTAATCACGTATAATTATCTCATAATTATATAATTGCACTAGAATAAAAAAAAATTTGCAAGTCAGTCATCTCATGTCCTGCAATATTCACTCTAGATAGCGTAATATAAATGTGACTTGGGGACCAATGACCTATAATCCTAAGCTCCAATAAACCAAATTATTAATTAAACTCTTTAATTAAATAATCTTATTTATTAATTCTATTATTACTACACTACAGATATGGAATTGCACTCTTAGAGATTATAGAATGTATTTACAGAGTATTCTCATGTAGTCCGCTGACATAATCATTTCATATAATTTTGTCATCCAATTATTGGTTCGTAAATTAGAACTGATCAAAATTATCATTTTACTCTTCTAATTACTTCTTGATCTTTAAGTACCATTAATCCACTAATGAATGGTCAATTTATAATCTTATTATAAATTTGAGCCCAATAACCATTCAGTTCCAGAATTAACACTTAAGAGAACCAATATACGATCCGGTAGAAAAACTTAGATTCTAAATTTTGTAAGATCATGTCTCCAGCCATCCACATCACTGAATCTTCAAAACAAAAGTCACTAGCCTGATTAACAAACAGACTTTAACGAGTGAATCAAAAGATCAAGTATACATGCATAGGAGTTCATGACTACTCAAGATTCAAACTGATCTACATATGATCATTGAATTGATGTGCATTAAATTTTTATGATAAAAGACACGTTAATAAATATATTAATTCACATCAGTCCTATCATATATAATCTTATTATATAAAGTACATTCACTAATATGTCTATCCACATCAATAATCCGGATCTAGATCACACACATTCATAATGCTTAATGAACCGTACTAGCAACCATTCATTAAAGATTACATACTTTAATATATTGCTGACAATTTTATTAATTATCTATGATCTTAATTCTCTCGTACTAATACAAGATCATAGTCTCATTAATGAATATGGAATTTTCAGATATTTATATAAATTATTCAACAATAATTTAAAAGAACAATTATAAGAAAAATGTATCCTCTTTCAACTTCATATCAAAATGTCAATACACATGTTTTGAGGGCATAACTTCCAATAAGGCAGACCAGTAAAAAAAATATTAAAGAAAGAAAACCCAACGAGTGAAGAAAACTGAAAAAAAGAAAGGAATCAAGGGACGAAAACTAGTGATGTTGAACAAAATTGATACCACATTATCGTGTTCAAAGAAGTTTTTTTTAAGCCAATAATTCGACATGTTGTTGACACCACATTAAGCCTTTGTGAAGATTTTGACACCACACTAAGCATGCATCAACAGATTAAAAGAAAAGAAAAGCAACAGAATCAAGAAAAGGTTATGCCAATTGTAATACCACTAGATATATGTTTTAAAGCCAACAATTTGAATGGTTGGCAGTTGACTATGAAGAGAAAAAGGAGAAGGAAAAAAAGGGCACGTGGGAAGCTTAAGATGAACAATTTGATAAAAGGTGGAATTCAATACCTTTGAGCATGTATTAGATGGCAAGTGGGCTATTCGGCTCTTTCTACACAAAGCCTATTTATAAGCATTTGAACGTGTGAGATAAACGCTTGAGGATGGTGCACGATCTGAAGAAACTTATTTAAACGTAAAGAGAGTAGTCTAGATTTAGCATTAGATTTGTGCGTACATCCTCGATTTCTTTTCTTTGAAGATTCGAACCTGATTTAGCATTAGATTTCGTGTTCAACTCATTTTGAGCCACCACTTCCTCGCAAATATCTATTTTATTATGGGAACGACTAGAGTATTTAGTTGGCATGTCACTTGAGAGCCACTGGAAAGAAATTGATGAGGAGAATTCAGATGAAGGCCCATTGTCGATAGACATTCTCCCATGTAGAGAAGTAGAAAGAACAGCTTCTTTCTGGTCCATCTTCCAAGATTTTCGTAGCCAAGCAGTTAATACTCGCTTTGCACCAGCTGAAATTAATAAATACGGATCCTCGGTGTTCCCTGAGTCAGGTAAGTTTGTCGGTTTCTTTTATCAGAAGCAACATTTATATCTGATGCAATTATGTGCATCTTCGAGATGGAGCATATAGATCTCACGGCAGATCCCCCAACATGTTCCCCAAGCAAATTTGAAGAAGACCAATTCTCTATACCAGGAGTGTACCTATGTTTACCATCAGAAAATGGCACGCTGAGTAAGAATATAATATTAATAGCCATTTTCCTTACAAGAAATGCAAAGGGAAAACTTCTGTCTTCTTTAAAATAAAAACTCCCATTCAATTAGCCATTATTCTTCCAAGAATACCAGAAATAAACTATCAGTGACATACCTTGTCAATCTCACAGTTCCATCTTCACAACCAGTTGCAATCCAACTAGAGATGGCATGGTTCTGATCAGCTGTCAGTTTGTTGTCTTCAGATACGAAACATAATGAATGCAGCTCTCTTCCATGAAATTGCATGTGCATATTAAGGGGAAATATCTTCCTTTCGTTGTCTCTTACCCAAAGTCTATGAACATATATTTTCTCGTCCTAAAGTGGAAAATGTAGAAAAACCATAAACATCGCAGGTAATTGAAAAACTGAAAAGTGGATGAGGCATGATGGAAATAAAACACCACTCTGTTTTTCTATTCCCTTTTACAATCTTTATTTGATTATAAAATTGAGTGAGAGAAGTTCTGAGGAATGGAGGAGACCTTTACATAAGCAAAACAATTTTTCAGCTCTGGTACATCACCAAGATAATAAGTATGAGGTCTGCGCCATCCACCACAATGTATTTGCACAACCTGCTCCACAGTGAACCGTTTGAAACCAGAAAGGAAAACATGTGCAAATATTTGTATCAATCAAAGGGAGGGAGGGAGGGAGGGAGCAAACCTTTGCCTCGGTAACCAGGTTCCATACAATGAAATCGGCCGATGCAAAGCCAGCTGCGTACTTATTGCTTGCCAAACCATGAGTATAATTTCTATCAGCAGAAACAGTCAGAATCAAACTCAATTCTTTCACTTGTCTCATCCCTATAAATTCCAAAATTTGGCGGTTTCTGTCATATTCCATATGTCATATGCACCCATCTCCTCCAGTCTGGATAACAAAAAAAAATTATACTGATCATTAACTCTATTATCGGCGTGAAACTTAGCTCATGACTGTGGCAGTTCCCAGTGGAAGAGGATTCTTTTCGGCATTCTATTATTGTCAGCGAGTATGGATGGCGTGAGAATGGCAGGGAAGGTGGGAGGATGGCTAGAGGGTCTCACAGAAGTCCCTGGAAATTCATTTGTGTAAGGTATACATCATTTCTCTTCTTTTTGTAAATTTCATGTCAGAAACTATTCTAGGATTAAGTTCTAGGAAGTTTGTTGGATTGCTTAGTCTCCTCTTTGTCTTCATCCTCCACGCCTTTATGATCTTTAAGGGCTCATAATAAACCAATTTCTCATCTTCTTTGCTCGTTGAGTTCTCAAAGCTCTTTGCAGTTAGATTTCTTTAGAAACCTTAACGAAAGGGGGAATTCTTAACCTCTCTTCGTTACTGCCTATTTTGGAGGGTATAGCTATGTCTCCCACTTCTGTAGATCCTAGGACATGGATTATAGATTCCCTTGGGGTTCTCTAGTAAATCCTCATTTGGTACTCCCCTGGCGGTTACTTTAATATGATTTGGAAGGCTAAGGTTCCAAGGAAATCCTTCTCTTTGCTTGGTGCTTTTCCCATATACAGATTAACACGTGTGATGTGGTACAATAGAGTTTTCCTTCTTTGTTTTCCATCCCCTCATTGATGCGTGGCTCAGCAGTGGAAGATATGGATCATCTGTATCCCACTGTCCGTTTTCTGTCTTGCTTTGGAAAAGTGTTCTGGAAAGTGTGTTGATATTTCTTGGTGTTCCCGGCTGAAATTTGTCTGGGTAATTATCATGGAAAGAAAGAGAACTCTGTGATCCTCTGCGGCTCGAGCTCTTTTTTGGTCTGACTGGAAGGAAAGGAATCTGAGCTTTTTTTAGGACAAGTCAGACGTTAGACTAATTATTTGTTTTAACCTGTTTTTTAAGCTTGCCTGTATCATATTCATGGCACTCCTTTTTTTTTTTTTTTGCTTCCAATTGTTTAACTTATGGGTTGTCTGTTTTTTTACGTTGAGCAGGGTTTCTTGTCCCTTTCCATTGTGAATATTTTCTTTCAATGCAAAATTTGTTTCCTATAAAAAATAGAAAAGAAAAAGGCCAATAAACTCTATTAACATCACCCAGAACACACATATAGGTTGTCTGTTTTTTTTACGTTGAGCAGGATTTCTTGTTCCCTTTCCATTGTGAATATTTTCTTTCAATGCAAAATTTGTTTCCTATAAAAAATAGAAAAGAAAAAGGACAATAAACTCTATTAACATCACCCAGAACACACATATTAGACAATTACCCAAACAAAGTAATCATGTTACCCGTCATGACATTTTGGTAACGCTACATTCTTTTTTTTATAGGAAACAAAAATTGTATTAATAAAAAGATAGGTACAATCTTTAGTTCGGAGGATAAGCCATCCTAGCCAAAATCAAAAGATAGAGTCAATCTATACAAAGAGTCAACCAGTCAGAATTAATAAAATATTTAGGAATATCCTTAAACCATTTAGAAGTAGACACCCACAAAGCAACCCAAAAATGTATCTTATCTCACAAAAGGTCAATATCCGTTGAAACATCTTCAAAAAATCTCTTATTCTGTTCTAACCAAACGCCCCATAGGATTTCCATGGGTCAATAAGGCCAATAATGTTAATCCTAGAGATGTCAGATTCCTATATTTTGGTTTTTTATCAGTAAATTTCATAAACAAACAGCTGTAGGACTAATCACCAGCATTTCAACAAAATGAAGAATGGTAAGGACAATTGTTTCGGTCAGAGATAATCATATAATGCCAACTAAACATGTGGAAAAGTGGAGCATCGAGCACCCATGTAGTACGATGATGGCAGCTTAAGATGTGTATTTAGGAAGTTACTGGAACAATTTTTCTAGAACTATTGTAATTTGTACTCATGCCAGTAACAGTGACAGTAATCATCATTGTTTCTCCTATGACTGAGAACGAATAGGACATCAATTGATTTCTTTGGCTATCGCCAGTAAAAAATATAGGTTCTTAGAGCATAACAAAAAATCACTTGAGGGCGATCTGAGCAATACCGAGCGGATTTCTGTTCGATTTGAGTTTAATCTGACTACTGCAATACTTGAGACAGTGGATATTCCATGAGCTCCTTTAAAAAACCTGACTGGAGAAATCTTTACTCTTGACCCAGCTGAGGCATCTACTAATACGTCATTTGATAGAGGGAATACAACAAGATTACCGCGAAGATCACCACACACCAGCATCTGGAAGAATTTACAGCAAAATGTGCATTGAGTCATGAAGTAGACAGAATAAAAAACTTATCGAGTTACCCATCAAAAAAGAAAAATATATTGAGACCAAGAAGAGGCTTCACGAGACCGTATTTTCATTCTGTACTGCTAGTTATAACACATTAAAAAATGTTAAAAAATTCTATCTCCCATGCATCTTTGAAAATATACTTTATTTCATCTCCCCTGGAAAATTTTACAAAATTTAGACTGGGACGTGCTCATGGAACATATAGGCTTGAGAATGCGGCAATTAAGGAGCGTAGGCTTGAGAATGACGATGGCAGAAAGTGCAGCAAGGGATGTGGAAATGGACAACATAGAAGTCAAGAAACACCATAAAAAACATAGAAGTCAAGAAATATGATAGCGGAAGGTACATCAAGTATGTGAATGTGAAGCACCATAAATATCATCACCTACTAACGGGCTGTGATATAAACGTACAACCACTGTAAGCTCATCAAATATCTTATTTATTATAATGAAGCAACTCAATCTTAAAGCCACTCACAGTTCTATATAAAAGTAGAAATGAAAGTTAAACCTCTTCCTCAAGAGATGCATCCAGACACATAATTCGCATCCCAAAACATGATGTGAATTCTGCTACAAGATACACATCATATCTTCTTGTAGTATCCTGAGGAGGAGAGGGTCCAAGATCACACAACCTCCACAGCTTCAACATTCCCCTAGGATCGGCAGTGAAGATATACCTATAAGATAAATTAGAGATTTAAGATCATAAATTATCACTGAGTATATCTTGTACGACAAAGAAAATTTAGCCATCTATCAGCTGAAACTCTCCAGAGAGCTGATGCGGGCATCTGCATATCCAAATGTAATCAAGCAAGAACGTAGAACTAAATCACCACCCAGTACTGCCTATATAACTGGTGGAGAAACCAAATGCACTGCCTCTTTCGCATTTATAACATAAAGGCTAATCCTATATTGTTGATGGTTTAAACATCAATCATAAACAATGATAATTCCAGAACCTGTAAGGTCACACACACAGCTAAAACATGTATGGCCTAATAAAGACTTTGCAAATCATCGTTAAAAAAATTAGAAGACAAGGAATGGCCTTCACCTATGTCCCAGTGACTTGCACCAAAAGGTTCCTAAAAGCTGTCTCTCTAATTCAGCTGTCCAATTCCATGATATGGTAAGTTTAGGAGAACAAACATCAGTGATGATTTTAACGACCGTCATTTTTCCTCGACCATCTCCAACGGCGATCCAATCGTCAACATCAGAGGGAAGCTTGGATGGGCTTTGAGACGGCAAATCCATACACACAATCGGAACCTCTTCACTGGTGCGAACAAGTTCAGTCCATATCACATCCCCGGTATCAGATAATCTTGCATGGTACAGATAACCACGATTTGTAGCAACATATAGAGAAACTTCAGAAGTAAATCGCAGACAACGTACATATTCGCTTTTGCTGCAACCGGTAAGAAGAACCAATGATCCAATTAAATAAATGTGCAAAGTTATTGTAACAAAAGGAGTGAAACAGAAAGATAATGTATTTGTCTAATAATATGTACTGTCAATCAACCCTCGCATTGTCCTTCTTAGGAATAGAAAATTTCAGAATAAAAAAGTTGAAAAGATTAAGAAATTGTATGAAGTTGGAATATGAGTAGTGAGTGTTACCTGTCCATGAGTCCAATATGCCCCGAAGCATTTGGGATACTAGCAGTGAAAATCTCTTTTCTGTCATTGAATGCAGAAACCTCAGCGGGTTCATCATAATCACCATATAAAGATGCAGGCAGATGATGCACTTTAATTGCAGAGTCAAATCCCGCAGTAACAAGAAGCAAAGAGTCCGGATCATATAAACATCGCCATACACCTCTTCCTCTAAACAATAAACAAAACTGTCAGACTAGATTTCTGATTAACAAGTTAGAATCAGTAAATTAGATATTGGTAAGAAGATTAACATCACTAGATGCTTTCCGCTGATTTAATGTTAATAAGACATTTGAAGAATAGTAAACTAATTCGAAAGCTCAAATCACTAGCTCAAACTCGCTTACCATCAATAACATAAAGCTGCAAAAAATAATGGAACATTTATGGTATCGCTGAGCTGCCCCATTGTCAATGTTAAGTCAATTAAACACAAGCTTGACAAAAAAATGTAAAGCATACTTAATAAACACAGTCAACTAATCTATTTCCAAGAGCTTGTTAGTTCTCCACACTCCACACAAATTTGACCAGAGTTTCATCAGGCTTTTGGTTTTAGTGTTACTACAAAATACAAGTAGTCCTGGGATTGTAGCATTTTTCTTAACTCTTTCTAGTTTTTCTTTTCCCATATTGGGTGGGTGTGAGTTATTATGCCCAAATTCTATATCACAAGAATAGCTTTATTCTTAGAACGTATTGATATGACTCCATAAGCGGGACCACCACCCCATAGCATGTTGCGACCAGAATCAGAACCCCATATTTATTCTAGAGGATCTCCTAATTATTCCAGAGCAACTAGAAGGAAATTCTTTAACCAAAAAGAATTCAGTTCCGATGTGGGATACCTATCCTGAAGTTTTCGTTTTTTTACCGACAAAAACTCACGCTCGAAAATAAAAAAATATATATATATTTATTTTCGAACATGGGTTTTTCTAGTCCAAGTCCAAGTGTATCTTGTTTTTACTACTAATAACTTTCCTTAGTTAACAATAGCCGTAGTTTTGCCAATATTCGCGGTTCCTTACTTTTCTTTCTCCCTCATAGAGGAAATAAGATAATTAGATGGTATGCTATTTGTATATGTGCAATCGAACTGCTTCTAACAACCTATGTAATCTGTTGTCATTTTGAATTAGACGATGCCAACAGCTAGTCACCAAAATCAACACTATTCTTCATTGTGAATGACCACTTCATCTATATTATAAAGTGAATAAGCATAAAGTAAAGGATAAACCGAATATTATCTCCATTCTTGAATGTTCTGTAGTTCTTCTGTTTTGTTTTTTCTTGGTGGATTCCTTTTCCTCCATTCTTGTAATTTCTTCTCTATCAATAAAATTATATTTCTTAACAAAACACAAATTATCTCAGCTCTAAATCATTAAACAGGAAAAAGACAGGTATGCTGCAGCTTACATGTGCTCCTTGATGATTTTAATCTGTTTCCCATCCTGTCTCCAAGCACGACATGTACAATCCTCACCAGCAGTGATAATCAACTATAATAATATCCAGGTGAAAACGTTTTGCGTCAATATGATATAAAAAGTCTTCTCTGACTTCTTTCTCTCTTCATTTGATTCCCGCATGGTTAGAATATAAGAACTATAAACGCAAATAGTGTGGCTTACTGAATCATAAATACAACAGTCCCAAACTCTAGCATTATGACCGAAAAGCACGACATTGTCCGCGGGATCACCATAATCTTTCCTTTCTATGTTAAGTGTCCAAATACGAGCACTGCAGCAAAGAAAACTATTATAAGGAAACTGATTCTGTAAACACTAAGCGATAGAGCAGATAAGAATTAAGAGACACATTCACCTACGATCATCAGAAACAGAAACCAATTTGGATCCATCGGAGGACCAAGCTATGCGAAAAATTGAACCCTCATGTCCAGCAAGCCTACATATATGAACAGCCCCATACTGAAGATGGTGAAGCAGGAAATTATTACTCGTTCGAACATGGTCTTCGGTTACATTTGTTAATGGAGCAAAAGCATCTTCTCGTACTACTTTCCAAACAATAATCTGCGAAAAGTCAAAACTGGCCATGATACTTGGAGATTGTATGAGAACCACCAAACCCAAAATTCAAAGCATGCTCGAAATGCCACAGTCTAATCAAGAAACGCTGATCAGCATGATATACAAAAATCAAACTTATGTCTACTTTTTGTCCCCAAAAAAAGTAGGAGAACATAAGTCAGAACCTTAACAACGGATGAGGTAAGGGAATATCACATATGAAATCCTAAACTATAAATAGAAGGATGCAGCAAAAGGAAATGATAAATGGGGGGAAGATTCTTCTAAAGACAAAGATTAGGCACCTCATTAAAAATAGTACCAGATGCAATACGGAGAGCTTCAAACTCATCACCCCATAATCGCATTGAGTAGAGAAGGCACCTCTCTTCAGTGGAAAATAAGAACAAGCCGAGTCAGAAAAGATAGGAAATTCAGAAGAAGAAGAAAATAATAAATACGCAACTGAATATCAAAGTTCGACACTTCATCATTATGACCTGGAGATTTAACTTCAAGAAGAATAATGGATTCTGAAATATCCCAGATATGAATAGAATTGTCACTGCAACCTATGGCAAGAAAACGATTTTCTTCGGACGAAGAAGCTCCAAAATTGTTCTGCAATCAAATAACACAAAGTTAGCATCAAAGCAAATGAGAAGAATATAATTCAAGGCCTATAATAAGCAATGCAACGAGATAAAGTTAAGAAATACTACACCTTCAAGAAGCATACGTCCAGCACCCAATGACTAAACTTTGGCAAAGAATACAGTTGGATCAAATTCACAGATTCTTCAGCAACCATTCCAATGCATAAACTATAAAGCTTAACTCTTCTCTCTCCGAAAACAGCAAGTTTGAAAACGACCTCAGTTGAAGAAGATGATGTTTCGGCTGAATTGCCCGAGCTAGAAACGATACCATGCACGCGAATCCCATCAAAAATTTGAAACGACCGTATCATTCTCATCGATTCTAAGTCATACAAGAGCATTTGAGAGCCAGAACCTGTATTTCGAACCACAATGACAGATTACTCTGTGAAACAACCACAAACTAAAAAAAGGAAGGAAAAAAAAAAACAAGAAGACTTCACCAGCGAGGAGAAGGGGGAGAGGGGAGAGATGTGAAGGTAAATGGAGAAAACAGAGGGCTGAAATTTCTCCAAGATACTGTCCGGTATGCAGACGCCACTCAGTGAGCTTCTCGGCCATGGCTGCTGCTGGTAGCGTTACGAGAGTAAACTCTTCATGTGTTAAAAGTCGCACGGGGAGTCTCTGTGAATTGGACTAAAAACGAGACGGAGGTGCGTTACGAGAGTAAACTCTTCATGTGTTAAAAGTCGCACGGGGAGTCTCTGTGAATTGGACTAAAAACGAGACGGAGGTTTTAGCAATCAACGGATAGGTGGCCGTTAGCTCTTCTTACAAAGCCCGTTCGAAAGAGGCCCAGACGACAAAAGGAATAAAAGAGACTAAAATAACAAAATGCGGTGAGCGTGGATCGAACACGCGACCTTCAGATCTTCAGTCTGACGCTCTCCCAACTGAGCTATCCCCGCTTGACACTCCCACTAATTTGTTTTTAAAGTAATTAATCTTTCTTTCCAGAGTTGTACTATGCTAAATTATTTAAGAAAGGCCTTGTTTGAAAAATGTCTTCACTCGTGAGAGCAGAATGAGGTTATGAAACAAATATATAAAGACATGTGCCAAAATATTATTTATTATGGTTAGAAATACTAAGGATGAGTTTTGCAGTGTTTTTGTTTTAAAGTCTTTTAATATACTAAAAAACTATATTTTAAAATAAAATTTTATTTCATGAATGTCTTAACTCGACATGCATTTTGATAGTTGGAAGTACTTCTCCAAGACACATACTCAAATATTTTATAAAATGCTTCTAAAATATAAAGTAATATGGCTCAAAGTATATACAAGTGTTTCAACTAAAAATAAATATAAAGTAAATAGGTGATATATAATTTAACAAAAATATTTCTGAATACAACCACTCTTTCAAACACATTATAAGGTCTATTGATTTATATTAACAAACTATTACAACACATGCACAATGGTAAATATCCGTATTTAAAATTAAGTTGCAACTAACTCAAACTCAATTAGGGGAAACAAGTAATGAATCAAACAAATACCCCTTAATTGCTCTTTACAAATTTTTCAAATACACATAGGGTTATGTATAAAAAAAAAGAGAGTGGATCTACATTAACATGCTAATAAGTGATCGAGACGAGTCAAAGTGATTGTGTGAGAAGCTAAATAAAATTAACGTCATTGCATAATATTTATTTTATCGTTAAGTTAGATTTTCAACAAGATTATATAAATAAGAACATAAAACAGAACCACATACAATTTGAATGAACTCTGTGCATTGAAAATGAGCTTTCAAGACATGTGATCGAGCAAATAATAAATTCTCAATCTCTTGTTTTATTTACAACAATTTTGGTATCAAAATGAATGGTAGAAAAATCTTATAAAGTTGCGATGTAAATAGAAAGATTTTTTCGAGAAAAAATGGAAAGAGATTTAAATTAATAAAGTAAAGAGGCCAAGAAGTAAATTCACTTTATATGATCATATACTTTAAAAATGCTTGCTAAGATAGGTAGGGAGTGTAGCTCAAACGGTAGAGTGCTCGCTTTGCTTGCGAGAGGTATGGGGTTTGACACCCTGCATCTCTAGTTTAGGATTTGATTTTTTGCTTTGGTTTTTTTTTTCACCAAATCCTCAAGATGGACCTTGATCCAATTAAAGAACATATTTAAAGATGTAGGGGTGTTCATGGTTCGGTCAGCTTTTTTGTAAAAAATCAACCTGAAACTTTGGTTCGACAATAAAACTGAATCAAACTGTTTAAGTCAAAAGAATCGAACCATGGGTTTTGGTTCGGTTCGATTTTATATGAAATGATATATATGATATAAAATCAAAGTGTATATATATGTGTGTGTATAATAAAAATAATAAGAATTAACATTTCAGTTCAGTTCGATTCGAAAGCTACCAAAATTTCGAACCGAACCGAAATTTCAATTATCTCATTTTCTCGAACTGAAACGAACCAAGCACATTACCATAAATCATAACTGAACCAGTCATTTTTTGTTCGATTAGGCTTTGTTGATTCGGGACAATTTTGAACACACATACTAATACGAAACATTGCCGTAAACATAAAAGTAATTAGTTCTCCACCAATTATTATACAAATGGAAATTATAGTACTTAGGAACTTTAAAATTGCCACTTAAAAGAATGTTAGTTCTTTTAAATAATTGCGTTAATGTCAAAATTTTCACTTTATTCTTTGTAACCGTTTATGGCAAAGACTATTTTATCATTTTATCCATGCAACGTTCTGTCTTCTTTTTTGCTATTTTGAAGTTTTCCGGGCAGTTATAACATCAGAGTGGTTGGTTAAAATTTACTAATCTTTTCTTTATATGAAATTTGAGATCTAATAACATTTAATTATATCTATGAATGAAAAAAATCTATTCTAGTAACATTTGATTATTTATTCATCTTAAATTCATTATTTTCTAAAGATTTATATATAGTTAGACGGAGACGGTTTTGAGTTTTTGATATGTTTATGTTTTGTTCAAAATTTAAAATATAGATTTTACTCATACATCATTAATTAAATATAAGTCATTTGTTTCATATATACAAGAACGACCTTATTTGGGATTAGGGGTAGATCAGGCATATTGATATCTCTCAAATTGAATCTAATCAAATATTGACATTTTACTAATTATTTATATTTTCTAACATTTATCTAATCGGAGATAGTAATTTGTATAGATGTCTAAAAATCCCTTATACAAAATACTTCCAAAATTTATAATTACTAACTCAGTGTTATGCGCGTTGCATGTTTTATTTTTAATTAGTATCAATATCATTTACAAATAAAAATTTGAATATTTATAATATAATCTTAATGAAATACGAAAAAAGTAGATAAAAAAATATTTTATTGTACTGACACTTTTATGTATACTATTTTTTGTCAAATAATCTTTTTAATCATTTTTAATACACAAAGAACAATCAGAAAAACTAAACGGAGATAAATGTATGAATCCATTGTGAAAATGAATGAATGCAAAAGTTATTACGTGAATGAAACTACATTTCAAAAGTCACTTCTTATTCCATTACATTTCAAAAGACATATTTAAAAATGTCACTTTCAATTCATATTTCAAAAGTCACTTTTCAATTGATACATTTTGACACATCTTTATTTGATGAGCAAATAAAAATACGTAAAATTATACTTTGAAGGGCAATTTTGGATTAGTAAAAATGAAGACGGACAGAATTGTCTAAAAAAATTCATTCCCTACTTTCACTTTTTAATATATTATAGATTTGTGGCCAGAATTTGTTGATGCATTTAACGATCTTTCTCTTAAAGTTTGTTTATTTTGAACGTGTGACGCATACACAAGCGAATTTGATAAATAAAATTAATTAGAGATTAATATTTTAGTTTGTTCATTTGAAAATATGAAACATAAACAAGCAAAACATAAAAATGATGAGTATAGAATAAGTATTGAGTAAGGATATTATAGTGTATAATTATTGAAGTTTGACAAATAATGAAGGGAAAATTCTTTTAGGTATTATCTTTTTTTCTTCTTCTTCTTCTTTCTTCCTGCAACTCCTTCGCGCCTGTCAGACCGAGACGTCAATTGTATAGCAGATTTTAAGCTTCTCTAATCTCAGTTATTGATATTCTTCTCTAATTCGTTAGTTATGAAAGATCTGTATCATGAATAGCATATTTTTTGGCTGATTTGGTGCTCTTCACTGTAATATCCGGTTGATTCATAATTGTATTTTGGGTGCATTTATGAATAATTTTATTTAGCAAATTCTTTCGGGATTGATTAATAATTGAAATCAAGTATATTAGATTTTAGGGATTTTAAGTTCCGTTTACGTTTTCTGCAATTTTCTATTATTGACAATGATAAGAGTATAAATTTTCATTTTCTGTAGATTTTCTGTAAATTTCCGTAATCAATGGCATGTAGTATATGATTATACTATAGGTATATAATTGTCGATGATATTTTATATTCTCGTACTGATAGTATAAATTTTTATACCCATAGTATATTATTATGTACATCATATAACAACTTTTTATTATAACTATGTGCTCATAGTATATTATTATATAGTGATAGTATAGATTTATGTACTCATAATTTCTATGACAAATATGATGAATATTTTTAATATGATGATAAATAGTAAACTTCTGATGATATATATGAATTGTGTAATGAATGATATTGTTTTATGATAGAAGTATAGTTTGAAATAATTTTAAGGATTGATAATGGTTTTATGATGATGTGTATAATGTTTCATCAAATATATTTCAAGTGATAGCTTTATGGTTATATGATACTAGTACATAAATATATATTGTATATTTATATACGATTTTATTTTTTTTAAATATGTGATCTTTATAATACTTAACCATGGTTTCAGTTTTTTCTCTCGACTCTGAGATGCGCTCTGTCCGACCCTTAAGTATGTCTCTCTTTCCACTCTTTTTAAGTGGTTTGTCCTTTCTACAAAAACGTTTGGTGTCTAGTTTGGAGTAAATGATAGAAAAATGGAGGCAACTCTCTCTCGCGGAAGAGGAAAACAACATAGTGGAGATACTAAGTGAGATAGTGGCAACAGAAATCGACCCATCCCGATGTCTTCTCGGTAAGGTCATTTCCCCACACTCTATCATTAACTCTACATTTAGAAGCATGATGTTACAAGTTTGGAACCCTCGGAGGAAAGTTTCCATTAGAGTTGTAGGTGAAGCTCTGTTTTTAATCGAATTTTATGAGGCTCTAGACAATAAGAAATTGCTTCAAAATGAACCATGGCACTTTGATAAGGCCTTGGTAGTGATTGAGAATATACGTGGGTTTTGCCAACCCCTACGGACACCCCTCAACATTTTTAAAATATGAGCTAGGGTCTTTAATCTTCTGGTGTTGTGTATGACTTCAAAAATGACAGAAATAATAGGGAAGAATTTGGGTGATTTCATAGTAGTTGATGAACACTTAGAAGGGGCTTTATGGTCAATATCTACGTATAAGAGTTCGGTTAAACACCTCCAAACCACTGTGAAAGGGAATGAAAATCAGAATTGATAACGATGAAGACATTTTGTGGGTTAATTTCCAATATGAACGATTATCAGATTTTTGTTATTTGTGTGGCTGCATCTATCATGTGGAAAAGGGATGTTCGAAGTGCCTCGGGGAGGAAGAGCAATCTATTAAATTAAACCCTCAATTCGGGTCTTGGCTCAGGGCTCAATCCCAGCGGAGGTTTAAGGAAGCAAAGGGGGAAGAAGAACGGAGCTCCTCAGACATGGAGAACAACACAAAGGACTTTCGCAGAAAATTAGAAGTCTTTGTTACCCAAAAGGGGAGCTTATTCTTGGAGGAGAGTGGATTTGGCCGATGGAGATAATAGAAGAGAGGTTGTTACGAATAAGTTCAAAAATAGGAAGGAGACGTACATAGTGGCATACTATCCAATACGGAGGAGGTGGGAGTGAAGGAAATGTTTCCCAACTTGAGGAAGCCACGTCAGGCCCAAATGATTGTAGGATGATGAAAGGTGTGGAGGTAGTTTCAAAAAAGAAAGGAAAAGAAGTCTACGAAGAAAGCCAAAAGAATTCTGGGAACTCCAAGGACCCGTCTTCAGTAATTAGGCTGGACGGACTGAATGTGACTGTTAGGCCGATGACTGGAGAGGTTTCTTTGGGATTTAAATCAGAAGTGGATCAAAGGATGAAGATACAAGACATGGATCATTTGGGAACCAACTCAGAGAATGGTCAAATAAAAATAAAGAAATGCACTTTGAGAAGTATCCAGAACCAGAAGAAAGAGAAGCTTTCTTCTAGCCCCCCTCAGAAGAAGGAGTTCCATAAGAAATGAGCAGCACAAGATCTGTCGTTATCTAAGAAATGGAAGAAAATTTGTATGTACATATTTCTTCCCAAGATTTCACCCCAGTAACGCGTCTCCTCGATGGAGCTTGCTGCTCGCAGTGAAAATTTTGAGCTGGAATGCTCGGGTGCTTTGGGAACTGATGGGCATTCAAATCGTTGGAGATGTTGATAGCCACCAAAGATCCCACAATGGTCTTCCTTCTGAAGACTAGGTGTTTTTCTAACAAAGGTAACGATTTACATTTTCATTTAGGTTTCGATTTCGTTTTTGTTGTTCCTAGCAAATGTCTTAGTGAGGGTCTGATAATTCTTTGGAAGAACTCAATTGATCTGGAGATTATGTCCTATTTTAAAGGGCATATTGATTCTATTGTGGAGATGGGGGATGGGTTAAAGTGGAGATTTTTGGGTTTTTATGGAAACCCAGATAAAAAGGAAAGATTTCATTCTTAGAGTTTGATACGTAGATTGGGGAGCCTATGTGATTTACCATGGTTTATTTGTAGAGATTTCAAAGAGATTTTTAGATCAATCGAAGCAATTGAGGGTGTTTGTAGAGAGAAGAAATTGATGGATTACTTCCGAGAGGCTATTAACGGCTGTAATTTGATGGAGATTGGCTTCAAATGGCCTAAATTCACTTGGAATAATAGGAGATCAGGGAAAGCCAACATCCGGAAGGTCTTAGACAGGGGTTTCTGCTGCCAGAGGTGGAGATCTTACTTTCATATGACTTTTGTCGAACACGATCGATACCTTTCCTCAAACCACAAAGCCCTCTTCTTCCGTCTGAGGCAAGCGGGGAGGGATAACAGGGCTAATTTGTTCATGTAGATTTCATTTTGTGTCCATATTGGCAGAAGATGAGGAGTGTGAAGGTATCATTGGGGAAGCCTGGGAACAGGTAATGTTGGTATTACTGAGGTTCTTAGCCAGTATGCAGTAGCTTCGGGCCAAATTATTAACACTAACAAATTAGTTATAGCTTTCGGCCCGAACACTCCAGCCCATATACGTGATGTCTTTGATTCTACCCTCAACATAAACACGGGCCCATGCCTGAAGTCTTACTTGGATCTTCCAATTTTCCTGGACTATAGTGGGAAAAGTAAAGAAGCTTCTCATGCGCCAGCGAGAGATATAGTTCTCGGATGGAGGGAAAGAAGTTCTAATTAAAGTTGTTATTCAAGCGATACCTACTTAAGTAATGAGCTGTTTTAGAATCTCAAAGGGCCTGTGTAAGGAAATTGAAGTTGTCACTTCAAACGTCTGGTGATGTTTCTTTGATTTGGGACAAAAAAATGCACTGGTCTACCTGGAAAAAGCTGTATAAGCTGAAGGTGGAAGGGGGTTTGGGTTTTAAAGCTCTTGAGTTGTTTAACAAATCTCTATTTTTTAAGCAAGCTTGGCGACTGGTTCAAAACCTGAACAACTTACATGCTAGGATTTTTTAGGCTAAGTACTATCTAGGGTCTACTTTCTTGGAGGTGGAAGCTTCTCCATCTTCATCTTTTGTTTGGAAGAGCATTCTGTGGGGTAGAGACCTCCTTTAATTTAGCTTGAGATGGTAAATGGGCAATGGAAAATCAATCAAAGCTTTTCAGGAAAAATGGATTCCAAGGCCTTCTTCATTCAAGGTAATATCTTCCCATCCGGTCTCTTTCGAGGGTGTTTTAACGGCTGACTTTATTGATGAAAATGGTTGGAAAGAAGATTCTTTCTCACGTTTCTTTTTTCCTGATGATGTTGATCGGATTCTGTCCATCCCTCTCCCTATATCTGATTCTAATGCTTATCTGATAAATTCGGTCAATACTTGGTTAGAAGTGGGTACAAAGTGGTAGTTTCTAGTTTATCCTTGGAGGGTTTCTCGGTTTTGACATTAGTGGAGTGGTAGAAATTCTTCTGGAATCTAAAGCTCCCAAATAAGATCAAAATATTTGTATGGGGAGCAGCTTTAAATGCTCTTCCTTGCCTGAGTAATTTAGCTTGTAGAGGTATTAATATCTCAATTTCATGCAAGGTGTGTGGGAAGGAAGAATCTCTAGTGCATGCTCTATTCAAATTTTCTGTGGCTAAAGCTGTTTGTAGAGCCTCTTGCATTTTAGGGCTTCCTAAAATGGCGGCTACCATGGATGTTTTTCTGGTTGTGAAACGTATTGTTCGACCTTCATATTTTTCTCATTTTATTACTTCATGTTGGTCGATTTGGCGGAACAGGAACGGTGTTAATAATGATCGAAGGACTGTCTCATGAGAAAGTATTATGTGCTGGGCAAATTCATTTTTAAATGGGTTTGAATCTTGTAATCAGGTCTTGGGGAAGGCTGCCACCCCCTGGTAGATTGGTTGTTCGGCATTGACGTCCTCCTCTGGTTGACTATTTCAAGCTCAATGTGGATGCCACATGCGGGTATTCCTTTGGCACATGTTTGAGCATTGTCATTCACAATGCATCAGGAGAAGTTATAGTGGCTATGGTGAAAAGATGACCTCGTAATCTTTATGTTGAAGCTGCCGAGGCTTATGCTTTATTGGAAAGTCTTTTGTTGGCCTCATTTATAGGTGTTCCTATCCATGCAGCGGAATCTAATTCTCTTAGCACGGTCAGAGCTTGCCAAGGTGTTTCAAATCTTATTGTGGAGACGTATGCTTTCATTAACGATTATATATCTTTGTTATCGACTTTTGATTGCTCCATTTGTCATATTCCTAGGAATGAGATTGACTAAATTAGTCATGTTGGAGGCTAACTATTCAGTTTGGCTTGAGGATGCTTCCCCTTCTATTTGAGATGTTTTGTTTGAGGATTCTCATTGGTGTTCTTAATGAAAGATGTTTAGTTTCCAAAAAAAGAATCATGGTTTCTGCACACATATGGTACTATGTTGTACGTGTATATAAATATATATTATTGAAAGTTTTAATATTAATAATAAACTTGACGTTGGATATTCTCATTGACATAAGAATCTTGACTCAATTTCTTAAGATGAAGTATGGATTATTAACCATATTGTATTTAAGAACAAACAAAATTATAATAACAATCAATAAGTTATGCTGACATACAAAATAGTATGTAATTATATAGTATATAATCTTATACTTTGAGTATAATAATATACTATATAACAAAAAGTACGAGAAATCTGTAGAATATAGAAAAGTATACTGGTTTGCCTTTAGAAAACAGAGAAAAACAGAGGGACAAACTGCTAACTCGTTAAATAGATATACTAAGTCAGTTTCATGAAAAAAAAAAAAAACTAAAAAAAACTCAGAAAAATCTCAGAAAAATCAGGCATAAACTTTAGATTACGCCTAAATCACAAGCACAAAAAACTTACCTGTAATATACTGTTATATAAAAAAATGAAAGCTGAAATTTTAGTTTACAATCGCGATTTTTCCTGAACGCTACGTTGTTAGATGTAGATTCACGTCAATTTGCTTCGATTTAGTTTTGTGATGAAGATTTTAAAGATTTTCTCTTAGATCTTGAAGCGTCGCCGCGTGAGAGAATTATGGGCTAGGATTTTGATTGTTCGTTGAAATGAGACGTGAGAGAGGTAGTTTTCCTTTTATTATTAAGGATAATTTCGGCAGTTTACTATTATTATTAGATTTTCATGCAGGGTTCTAGTTAATTCGACTATTTGTGCATTGGAATGGTTACTGAAGAATCTGTGAATTTGATCCAGCTGTATTCTTTGCCAAAGTTTAGTCATTGGGTGCTGGACTTATGCTTCTTGAAGGTGTAGTATTTCTTAACTTTATCTCGTTGCATTGCTTATTATAGGCCTTGAATTATATTCTTCTCATTTGCTTTGATGCTAACTTTGTGTTATTTGATTGCAGAACAATTTTGGAGCTTCTTCGTCCGAAGAAAATCGTTTTCTTGCCATAGGTTGCAGTGACAATTCTATTCATATCTGGGATATTTCAGAATCCATTATTCTTCTTGAAGTTAAATCTCCAGGTCATAATGATGAAGTGTCGAACTTTGATATTCAGTTGCGTATTTATTATTTTCTTCTTCTTCTGAATTTCCTATCTTTTCTGACTCGGCTTGTTCTTATTTTCCACTGAAGAGAGGTGCCTTCTCTACTCACTGCGATTATGGGGTGATTGAGTTGCTTCATTATAATAAACAAGATATTTGATGAGCTTACAGTGGTTGTACGTTTATATCACAGCCCGTTAGTAGGTGATGATATTTATGGTGCTTCACATTCACATACTTGATGTACCTTCCGCTATCATATTTCTTGACTTCTATGTTTTTTATGGTGTTTCTTGACTTCTATGTTGTCCATTTCCACATCCCTTGCTGCACTTTCTGCCATCGTCATTCTCAAGCCTACGCTCCTTAATTGCCGCATTCTCAAGCCTATATGTTCCATGAACACGTCCCAGTCTAAATTTTGTAAAATTTTCCAGGGGAGAGATGAAATAAAGTATATTTTCAAAGATGCATGGGAGATAGAATTTTTTAACATTTTTTAATATGTTATAACTAGCAGTACAGAATGAAAATACGGTCTCATGAAGCCTCTTCTTGGTCTCAATATATTTTTCTTTTTTGATGGGTAACTCGATAAGTTTTTTATTCTGTCTACTTCATGACTCAATGCACATTTTGCTGTAAATTCTTCCAGATGCTGGTGTGTGGTGATCTTCGCGGTAATCTTGTTGTATTCCCTCTATCAAATGATGTATTAGTAGACGCCTCAGCTGGGTCAAGAGTAAAGATTTCTCCAGTCAGGTTTTTTAAAGGAGCTCATGGAATATCCACTGTCTCAAGTATTGCAGTAGCCAGATTAAACTCAAATCGAACAGAAATACGCTCGGTATTGCTCAGATCGCCCTCAAGTGATTTTTTGTTATGCTCTAACAACCTATATTTTTTACTGGCGATAGCCAAAGAAATCAATTGATGTCCTATTCGTTCTCAGTCATAGGAGAAACAATGATGATCACTGTCACTGTTACTGGCATGAGTACAAATTACAATAGTTCTAGAAAAATTGTTCCAGTAACTTCCTAAATACACATCTTAAGCTGCCATCATCGTACTACATGGGTGCTCGTTGCTCCACTTTTCCACATGTTTAGTTGGCATTATATGATTGTCTCTAACTGTAACACAATTGTCCTTACCATTCTTCATTTTGTTGAAATGCTGGTGATTAGTCCTACAGGTGTTTGTTTATGAAATTTACTGATAAAAAACCAAAATATAGGAATCTGACATCTCTAGGATTAACATTATTGGTCTTATTGACCCATGGAAATCCTATGGGGCGTTTGGTTAGAACAGAATAAGAGATTTTTTGAAGATGTTTCAACGGATATTGACCTTTTGTGAGATAAGATACATTTTTGGGTTGCTTTGTGGGTGTCTACTTCTAAATGGTTTAAGGATATTCCTAAATATTTTATTAATTCTGACTGGTTGACTCTTTGTATAGATTGACTCTATCTTTTGATTTTGGCTAGGATGGCTTATCCTCCGAACTAAAGATTGTACCTATCTTTTTATTAATACAATTTTTGTTTCCTATAAAAAAAAGAATGTAGCGTTACCAAAATGTCATGACGGGTAACATGATTACTTTGTTTGGGTAATTGTCTAATATGTGTGTTCTGGGTGATGTTAATAGAGTTTATTGTCCTTTTTCTTTTCTATTTTTTATAGGAAACAAATTTTGCGTTGAAAGAAAATATTCACAATGGAAAGGGACAAGAAACCCTGCTCAACGTAAAAAAACAGACGACCCATAAGTTATACAATTGGAAGCAAAAAAAAAAAAAAGGAGGGCCATGAAAGTGATACAGGCAAGCTTAAAAAACAGGTTAAAACAAATAATTAGTCTAACGTCTGACTTGTCCTAAAAAAAGCTCAGATTCCTTTCCTTCCAGTCAGACCAAAAAAGAGCTCGAGCCGCAGAGGATCACAGAGTTCTCTTTCTTTCCATGATAATTACCCAGACAAATTTCAGCCGGGAACACCAAGAAATATCAACACACTTTCCAGAACACTTTTCCAAAGCAAGACAGAAAACGGACAGTGGGATACAGATGATCCATATCTTCCACTGCTGAGCCACGCATCAATGAGGGGATGGAAAACAAAGAAGGAAAACTCTATTGTACCACATCACACGTGTTAATCTGTATATGGGAAAAGCACCAAGCAAAGAGAAGGATTTCCTTGGAACCTTAGCCTTCCAAATCATATTAAAATAACTGCCAGGGGAGTACCAAATGAGGATTTACTAGAGAACCCCAAGGGAATCTATAATCCATGTCCTAGGATCTACAGAAGTGGGAGACATAGCTATACCCTCCAAAATAGGCAGTAACGAAGAGAGGTTAAGAATTCCCCCTTTCGTTAAGGTTTCTAAAGAAATCTAACTGCAAAGAGCTTTGAGAACTCAACGAGCAAAGAAGATGAGAAATTGGTTTATTATGAGCCCTTAAAGATCATAAAGGCGTGGAGGATGAAGACAAAGAGGAGACTAAGCAATCCAACAAACTTCCTAGAACTTAATCCTAGAATAGTTTCTGACATGAAATTTACAAAAAGAAGAGAAATGATGTATACCTTACACAAATGAATTTCCAGGGACTTCTGTGAGACCCTCTAGCCATCCTCCCACCTTCCCTGCCATTCTCACGCCATCCATACTCGCTGACAATAATAGAATGCCGAAAAGAATCCTCTTCCACTGGGAACTGCCACAGTCATGAGCTAAGTTTCACGCCGATAATAGAGTTAATGATCAGTATAATTTTTTTTTGTTATCCAGACTGGAGGAGATGGGTGCATATGACATATGGAATATGACAGAAACCGCCAAATTTTGGAATTTATAGGGATGAGACAAGTGAAAGAATTGAGTTTGATTCTGACTGTTTCTGCTGATAGAAATTATACTCATGGTTCGGCAAGCAATAAGTACGCAGCTGGCTTTGCATCGGCCGATTTCATTGTATGGAACCTGGTTACCGAGGCAAAGGTTTGCTCCCTCCCTCCCTCCCTCCCTCCCTCTGATTGATACAAATATTTTGCACAAGTTTTCCTTTCAAACGGTTCACTGTGGAGCAGGTTGTGCAAATACATTGTGGTGGATGGCGCAGACCTCATACTTATTATCTTGGTGATGTACCAGAGCTGAAAAATTGTTTTGCTTATGTAAAGGTCTCCTCCATTCCTCAGAACTTCTCTCACTCAATTTTATAATCAAATAAAGATTGTAAAAGGGAATAGAAAAACAGAGTGGTGTTTTATTTCCATCATGCCTCATCCACTTTTCAGTTTTTCAATTACCTGCGATGTTTATGGTTTTTCTACATTTTCCACTTTAGGACGAGAAAATATATGTTCATAGACTTTGGGTAAGAGACAACGAAAGGAAGATATTTCCCCTTAATATGCACATGCAATTTCATGGAAGAGAGCTGCATTCATTATGTTTCGTATCTGAAGACAACAAACTGACAGCTGATCAGAACCATGCCATCTCTAGTTGGATTGCAACTGGTTGTGAAGATGGAACTGTGAGATTGACAAGGTATGTCACTGATAGTTTATTTCTGGTATTCTTGGAAGAATAATGGCTAATTGAATGGGAGTTTTTATTTTAAAGAAGACAGAAGTTTTCCCTTTGCATTTCTTGTAAGGAAAATGGCTATTAATATTATATTCATACTCAGCGTGCCATTTTCTGATGGTAAACATAGGTACACTCCTGGTATAGAGAATTGGTCTTCTTCAAATTTGCTTGGGGAACATGTTGGGGGATCTGCCGTGAGATCTATATGCTCCATCTCGAAGATGCACATAATTGCATCAGATATGAATGTTGCTTCTGATGAAAGAAACCGACAAATACCTGACTCAGGGAACACCGAGGATCCGTATTTATTAATTTCAGCTGGTGCAAAGCGAGTATTAACTGCTTGGCTACGAAAATCTAGGAAGATGGACCAGAAAGAAGCTGTTCTTGCTACTTCTCTACATGGGAGAATGTCTATCGACAATAGGCCTTCATCTGAATTCTCCTCATCAATTTCTTTCCAGTGGCTCTCAAGTGACATGCCAACTAAATACTCTAGTCGTTCCCATAAAAAAATAGATATTTGCGAGAAAGTGGTGGCTCAAAATGAGTTGAACATGAAATCTAATGCTAAATCAGGTTTGAATCTTCAAAGAAAGGAAATTGAGGATATTGAGTCTTGCTCTGCGGATAAGAGTGAAGATGACTGGAGATACTTGGCTGTTACTGCCTTTCTTGTTAATTATTGCGGGTCTAGGTAGGTACATATGGCATAAGATTCAGTCCTTTTGATCTAGTTTTTACTTTTTGAATTACTGAAGAAATTTTCTTCTCCTTTGTTTGCCTTCCAGGATTAGCGTATGTTTTGTTGTTGTTGCATGTTCAGATGCCACACTTGTGCTTCGTGCACTCATTCTGCCTTACCGTTTATGGTAATTATCAGAATTAAAAAAAAATGGTTTGTCGGTTTTTTTCTCAGTCCATTTCCACCTGATGCTGTAACTGTCTTTCATTGATCTTATTGCAGGTTTGATGTTGCTTTGTTGGTTCCTTTATCATCACCAATTTTGGCATTACAGCATGTTGTTATCCCTAAACATCTTAGTTCTGAAGGTCTGTTGCTCCGATTTTCAACTATAGAGAAATTGGCATATGTTGTCAACATTCCTCCTTCAGATAACTTGTTCATGTGCTTTACATTATCTTAAAAAAAATCATTCCGTATTCCATGGAATTTGGTTCAATGATGAGTGGTACATACAAGCACTTCAAGTGCATTGGTAATTAATGAACTTATTCATGTTCTTATGCTTGGTGTGCCAATTATTTTTCATGTTCCCATAGGATGTGCTTTGCCTTCTATAATAATAGATTTTATTAGCAGGGGACATTCAGAATGGAAGTGTTTATCTGGTGATTGGTGGAGCCACTGACGGAAGTATTACCTTCTGGAATTTGACTGGAAATGTTGAAGCATTTATGCAGCAGTTGACTAATTTGCATCCTGATAAGCTCATTAGTTATCAGAAACGGCCTCGCACTGGAAGAGGAAGCCAAGGTGGCAGATGGTGGAGATCATTGAGTAGTAATATAACGAAAAGAAGACCTGTCAGTGTTTCAGTCCCTATAAAATTTGGAGAGGCAGGCAACTTAAATACTACTGATCGAGTTTCATCTGAAAGCTCACTAATAGTAAATAGTCATGAAATTGGCAAAACATCTTGTTCCCTGCCTATTTATACTGATAATGAGCCAGAAGTGAATTCTGACGATTCCACCTTCGAGATATGTGAAATAAAGTCTATACACATTTTCAATAATGTTCACCAATCTGGCGTAAATTGTATCCATGTTTCGGTTATAAAGAACCGTCAAAGTAGTGGAAGTTTTTTCACGTACCATGTGATAAGTGGTGGGGATGATCAAGCGCTTCACAGTATTGTATTTGATTTTTTGCGACTACCAGCAAGCTGCAGTTCTGAATCAATGACGCCAGGATTCATAAATTCAACAACTAAGCTCGAAAGTACCAATGAATTTATTTTGCTTAGTAAAAACCTCAACTTGAAATATATGTTTAGATTCCTGTGCTGTCAAAGTATCGCATCAGCTCACAGCTCTGCTGTAAAAGGTGAATACTCTGTTTCAATTTGTTTCCTTATCAGTAGTACCCTTTCAAAAAGGATTTCTCTTATGAACACTTTGGCTTCTAAGTATATAACTAGTTAATCTTAAACTGATATATCAAATTTTTCTTCTTGTGGAAAATTTCAGTCAAATCCTTACTTCACAGTTCCATGAGTTTTGATAGATTTATTGAGAACTGTCTGGAAATATTATGAACTTTTGCAAACATATGTATTGAACTCTGTTTTTTTATTCGTGAAGGTGTTTGGACAGATGGTATGTGGGTGTTTTCTACTGGTCTTGATCAGCGAATCAGGTGTTGGCACCTTGTGGAGCACAATAAGCTTTTTGAATATGATAACTTGATCATTAGTGTGCCCGAGCCAGAGTCATTGGACGCTAGAGCCTGTGGCAGGTAGCAAAACATCTGATTACAAGCACTTTAGTCAGTTTAAAAGGGTAACTTTGCAACATGAGTATGATCTTAGTTTCTATGTCTTATCTTCTCCAGGAACCATTACCAAATTGCTGTAGCTGGAAGAGGTATGCAAATAGTTGAGTTCTCTGCAGTCTGTGGCATAGACACATGAGAATGAAGTTCTTTTTGGGAATTGCTTCGTCCCAGTCAATACTTAAGTCATGGAATCAAGTAAGAAACTTAACTTCTAAAGCTGTGAATCTTTGTTTTCGCTCTTACTTTCCTGGAAAGGGTATGACTATTTTATGGGATTGTAATGGTTTGAACATTTGACTTTGAAGTTTGCTGGCAATTTTTTTCTTTGGAGCTTATACATGAGACTGGACTATGTTAAATGCCCCACTTGCTTTCCCTCCGCTTACTTGTGCAGATTTTTTAATGGTTATTGTTCTATTCCTCTGTGATTTCGAATATTCAGAAGAGAAGCCTCTTTAGAACCTCTAATTTGTTCATCTGATTTTTGAAGGCTGGCCTGCAAATTTTAGCTGCATGGAACTTGATCTCCATTTTCCCCGAAACTTTCCTTTTTTACATAGTTTTCATTGTTTTGTGATCTTATGTAACCTTATGTTCTAGCGACTTTAATCATTTCAAGCATCAAATAATGTAATTTGATATCTAGACAGCATATATACCAGCTTAAGCTTCCAATATGGAAGAATCAGAAGCTAAGTTAAACATAACTGTATCACTTCCCAAAATAGTAGCATCACTTCCCAGGGACAAAGTTGGTGGCATAAGCCCAGGCATTGTTGTTGACAGGGTCAGCAAGATGATCAGCAAGGTTCTCTAAAGGTCCCTTTCCGGTTACAATGGCCTGCACAAAGAATCCAAACATGGAGAACATTGCAAGCCGGCCATTCTTAAGTTCTTTCACCTTAAGCTCGGCAAATGCATCTGGGTCATCGGCAAGTCCTAGTGGATCAAAGCTACCACCTGGGTAGAGAGGGTCAGTAACCTCACCAAGGGGTCCTCCAGCAATGCGGTAGCCCTCAACAGCACCCATCAGGATAACTTGGGTTGCCCAGATAGCCAAAATGCTCTGAGCATGAACAAGGCTTGGGTTCCCGAGATAGTCAAGACCGCCTTCGCTAAAGATTTGGGCACCAGCTTTGAACCACACTGCTTCACCGAACTTGACTCCGTTTCTGGCAAGTAGCTCCGGAAATACACATCCCAAAGCTCCAAGCATAGCCCACCTGGAGTGAATAACCTCGAGCTCTCTGTTCTTAGCAAAAGTCTCGGGATCGGCTGATAGCCCTGCAGTGTCCCAACCGTAATCACCGGGAAATTCACCGGTCAAGTAGGATGGAGCCTCACCAGAGAATGGTCCAAGGTACTTGACTCTATCGGGGCCATACCAAGGGCTTCCTGATGAGGCAACAGGTTTTTTCCCTGCCGTCTTCCTCATCGAGACTTTCCTGTTGCTTTGAACTGTTGATGAAAGCTCTTTTGATGGGTTCAAAGGAACTACCTTGCCTGTGAATGAAGAAGAGAGAGCCATGGATGCCATGTTTTGCAATTTCAAGTATCCTAAAAAAGGCTAAATGCTGATGAGCTTGTTAAGCTACTTGATGAATGACGAAGGGATACGGACTTCTCTTATATAGTGTCTGGTGGGGCTCACTATCTTATCCATGTAGATCTTCATCTTCATCCTGATTGGCTAATGTGTTGATGATGGGGACTAAAAATCTGCCATACTCCCCGGGCCAATCAGAAGAATCCTAACAGGATTTGGTACAGCTCATTTGGGGTTTTATCCATTATAATTATATATATTTACTTACAAAGTCACGAGAGTTCATTAATTGACCCATTGTACGATGGGTAGAGAGACAACACTACCAAGAAGACAATCTTGTGGAAAAATTTAATACCTAAAACAAACTATTTTTCATGAAAAATAGACAAGGAATTGATCAAATAAGGAAATATACTATATAGCATCAACATTTTGCTTATTCAGCACAACCATGTGAAATGCCAACGGTTACATGATTCTGAATTCTCTCAATTTGTTAGTTCGGCTTACAAGGGCAATATTAAGCGAATATAAATATCTATTTAAGTATCTATTTAATTTTAGAAACATTATTTAAACTAAGGGTTAGATAATGTGTTAAGAGCTTGAGCGTTTTTGTACATTCAAAACATGTATTTCAAAAATATTTGAATAAATGATTATTGAAGAAGTGCTTTCTAAGTATAAAAAATTATTCAAGAAAAAATACGTACTAAATAAGGAGATTGATTTAGTATGTTTAGAAGCATACTTTGAGAAGAGTTCCCAAACTCACCATTTTATAATTGAATCATTAAAGTGATTCTACATTTGTAACCAACTCAGAAAAGATACTTGGATTGTGTTGGTAGTTATGATGTGAGAATTATCTCATACAAGATTATTGAGCATTTTGTATTATTAGTAGTTGTTGAAGCCGGAAATCTTAACAATATAAATACGTGCTCTCCCTTTGATGACTAGAAATCTTTTCTGCTAAGAAATCTGTAAAACACTAACAAAGAACCCAAAAAACCCAAAGAACGAGGAGAGCCGAGGGTTGGTTTAGATTTTGAGATAATTACCCATACAAATTTTGTTTCCATTTTTGTTGTTCCTGGCAAAGGTCTTAGTGGGGGTCTGAAACTTCTTTGGAAGAACTCAATTGATCTGGATATTATGTCCTATTCTAAAAGGCATATTGATTCCGTTGCGGAGATGGATGACGGGTTAAAGTGGAGATTTTCGGGTTTTTATGGAAACATAGATAAAAAGGAAAGATTTCATTCTTGGAGTTTGATGAGTAGATTAGGGAGCCTGTCTGATTTACCATGGTTTATTTGTGTAGATTTCAACGAGATTTTAGATCTATCGGAGAAAATTGAGGGGTGGTTGTAGAGAGGAGAAATTGATGGATGACTTCCATGAGGCTATTAACGACTGTAATTTGATGGAGATTGGCTTCAAAGGGTTTAAATTCACTTGAAATAAGTAGGAGATTAGGGAAGGCCAACATCCCGGAGGTCCTAGACAGGGGTTTTTGCTGTCAGAGGTGGAGATCTTACTTTCCTATGACTTTTGTTGAACATGATCGATACATTTCCTTAGACCACAAAGCCGCCTTCTTCCATCTGAGGCAACCGAGGATGGATAATAGTAGGCTGATTTGTTCGCGTAGATTCCGTTTTGAGTCCATATGGGCAGAAGATGAGGAGTGTGTGCGGGTATCATTGGGGAAGCCTGGGAACAAGGTATTGAAAGTTCAAATTCTGCTTCCATTTTGTCCAGGTTGAGTTCATGCGGAAAAATGGTCAAGATGTGGGGCCAAACAAAATTCGGTTCTAACACGAAAAAGATTTCCAAGACTTCGAAGACTCTAGAGAGTCTGTATAATTAGGATTTGAATGAGGTAGACTGGAACTCTATATCTCAACTAGAGATGTCCCTTAAAAATCTTCAAGCTCAAGAGGAAATTCTGTGGCATCATTGATTAAGAGTGAATTGGCTGAAATCAGGGGATCAGAATACTACTTGTTTTCATTCGCGAGCGAAGGAACGTCGAAGGAAAAATACCATTGATGGTTTATATGATAAATTTGGGTCCTGGATAGAGAACCAAAAGGATATGGGTGTTATTGTGGCTGACTATTTTGAATTTTGTTTAAATCTTCGAATCCTTCTAAGGAGGACTTAAGACCTATTATTAATAATATTGATAAGAGCATTTCTGGTGAGCAAGTTAGGTCTTTGTCTATCCCGTTCTCAAAGGAAGAAGTTTGGGCAGCCATTTAATCAATGCATCCGACCAAAAGCCCGGGCCCAAATGGCCTCTCGGCCTATTTTATAAATTTTTTTGGAGTATTATTGGGGAGGATATCTCCCGAATATGTTTAGGATGCCTCAATGAGGACATGGATTTAAAGCTATTCAATTCGACTTTGATTGCATTGATACCGAAAGCGAAAGGGGTAAAACATATGAAAGATTTTCGCTCGATTAGTCTGTGTAATGTTATTTACAAGATTATTGCTAAAGCGATTGCCAGTTGGTTAAAGCCAATTCTTCCAACTATTATTTCAGAAAACCAGAGCACGTTTGTTGGGAGTCGTCAAATTACGGACAATATTTTGGCAGGCTTTAAAATTATTCACTCCGTGAGGGAGAGGAAATATGGAAAATTGGGACTGACATCGATTAACCTGGACATTAGCAAGGCTTATGATAGAGGTAAACTGAGCTCTTTGTTTGCGGTCATGGAAAAGATGGGCTTCCCCGAGAAATAGATCTCCTTTATTCGCCGTTGTATCTCATCAGTCAAGTTCTCTTTTATTATTAACAGATCGATGTATGGTTACATATCTCCCTCTAGGAGCCTCCGTCAAGGGGACCCTCTATCCCCATATTTGTTTTTGATTTGTATGGAGGGCCTCTCGAGGATGTTTACAAATGCTTTGGTTTCTCAAGCTATGTTTTACAGCCCAGTTCGCCAATGGGGACCAACGGTTTCCCATCTATTTTTTTACGGACGACACATTGATTTTCTGTCGAGCAGATGCCATTTTGAATGTTGGTATTATTGAGGTTCTTAGTCTGTATGAAGCAGCTTCAGGCCAAATTGTTAAGACTGACAAATCGGGTTTAGCTTTCAGCCCGAACACTATAGCCCATATACATGATGTCTTTGCTTCTACCATCAACATAAACACAGGTTCATGCCTGGAGTCTTACTTGGATCTTCCGATTTTCCTAGATATAAGAAAGAAATCAACTTTCAATTATATAGTGGGAAAAGTAAAAAAAGCTTCTCATGCACGGGCGAGAGAGACAATTCTCGGTTGGAGGGAAATAAGTTCTAATTAAAGATGTTATTCAAGCAATACCTACTTATGCAATAGGCTGTTTTAGAATCCCAAAGGGTCTGTGTAAGGAAATTGAAGCTGTCACTTTAAACTTCTGGTGGGGTTTCTCTGATTCGGGACACAAAATGCACTGGTCTGCCTAGAAAAAGCTGTGTAAGCCGAAGGTGGAAGGGGGTTTGGGTTTTAAAGCTCTTGAGTTGTTTAACAAAGTTCTACTGGCGAAGCAAGCTTGCCGGCTGGTTCAAAATCTGAACAACTTACTGGCTAGGATTTTTAGGCCAATTACTATCGAGGGTCTACTTTCTTGGAGGTGGAAGCTTCTCCGTCTTCATCTTTTGCTTGGAAGAGCATTCTGTGGGGCAGAGACCTCATTCAATCTGGCTTGAGATGGTAAGTCGTCAATGGGAGATCAATAAGAGCTTTTCAGGACAAATGGATTCCAATGCCTTCTTCCTTTAAGGTAATATCTCCCCCTCCGGTCTCTTCGGATGGTGTTCTAGTGGCTGAAGATTCTCTCTCACGTTTCTTTCTTCCCGATGATGTTGATAAGATTCTGTCCATCCCTCTCTCCATATCTAGTTCTAATGATTATCTAATATGGCATTATGATAAATTCAGTCAATACTTGGTTAGAAGTGGGTACAAAGTGGTGGTTTCTAGTTTATCCTTGGAGGGTTCCTCGGTTTCGACCTTAGTGGAGTGGTAGAAATTCTTCTGGAGTCTAAAGTTTCCAAATAAGATAAAAATATTTGGATGGAGAGCAGCTTTAAATTCTTTTCCTTGCCTGAGCAATTTAGCTTGTAGATGTATTAATATCTCAATTTCATGCAAGGTGTGTGGGAAGGAAGAATCTCCGTTGCATGCTTCGTTCAAGTGTTTTGTGGTTAAAGCTGTTTGGAGAGCCTTTTACATTTTGGGGCTTGCTAAAATTGTGGATACCCTGGATGTTTTCCTGGCTGTGAAACGTATTGTTCGACCTTCAGATTTTCCCCGTTTTATTACTTTGTATTGGTCGATTTGGTGGAACAAGAACGATGTTAATAACGATCGAATGCCTATCTCGGAGGAAGGTATTCTGTGCTGGGCAAATTCGTTCTTAAATAAGTTTGCATCTTGTAATCAGGTCTTGGGGAAGGCTGCCACCCCCTGGTAGATTGGTTGTTTGACATTGGTCTCCTCCTCTGGTTGACTATTTCAAACTTAATGTGGATGCCGCATGTGGGTATTCCTTTGGCACGGGTTTTAGCATTGTCATTCGCAATGCATCGGGAGAAGTTATGGTGACTATGGTGAAAAGATGACCTCGTAATCTTTATGTTGAAGCTGCCGAGGCTTATGCTTTATTGGAAAGTCTTTTGTTTGCCTCATCTATAGGTGTTCCTATCCATGTAGCAGAATCTGATTCTCTTAGAACAATAAAACTTGCCAAGGTGTTTCGAATCTTATTGTGGAGACCTATGCTTTAATTAACGATTCTATATCTTTGTTATCGACTTTTGATTGCTCCATTTGTCATATTCCTAGGAATGAGATTGACTAAATTAGTCATGTTGGAGGCTAACTATTCAGTTTGGCTTGAGGATGCTTCCCCTTCTACTTGAGATGTTTTGTTTAAGGATTCTCATTGGTGTTCTTAATGAAAGATGTTTAGTTTCCAAAAAAGAATCATGGTTTCTGCACATATATGGTACTATATTATATGCGTATATAAATATATGTTATTGAAAGTTTTAATATTACTAATAAACTTGACATTGGACATTCTCATTGACATATTATGTAATTATATAATAAACTTAACTTCAATTTCTTCCTTCATCTAAAGCTGTTTGGAGAGCCTCTTGCATTTTAGGGCTTCCTAAAATTGCGGATACCCTGGATGTTTTTCTGGCTGTGAAACGTATTGTTCGACCTTCAGATTTTCCTCATTTTATTACTTTGTGTTGGTCGATTTGGTGGATCAGGAACAGTGTTAATAACGATCGAAGGCTTGTCTCATGGGAGGGTATTCTGTGCTGGGCAAATTCATTTTTAAATGGGTTTGAATCTTGTAATCAGGTATTGGGGAAGGCTGCCACCCCCTAGTAGATTGGTTGTTCGGCGTTGGTCTCCTCCTCTGGTTGACTATTTCAAACTCAATGTGGATGCCGCCTGCGAGTATTCCTTTGGCACGAGTTTGGGCATTGTCATTCGCAATGCATCGGGAGAAGTTATGATGGCTATGGTGAAAAGATGACCTCGTAATCTTTATGTTGAAGCTGCCGAGGCTTATGCTTTATTGGAAAGTCTTTTGTTGACTTCATTTATAGGCGTTCCTATCCATGTAGCGGAATCTGATTCTCTTAGCACGGTTAAAGCTTGCCAAGGTGTTTTGAATCTTATTGTGGAGACCTATGCTTTAATTAACTATATATCTCTGTTATCGACTTTTGATTGCTCCATTTGCCATATTCCTAGGAATGTAATGAGGTTACTCATAGATTGGCTAAATTAGTCCTGTTAGAGGCCAACTTTTCAATTTGGCTTGAGGATGCTTGCCATTCTATTTGAGATGTTTTGTTTGAGGATTCTCATTGGTGTTCTTAATGAAAGATGTTTAGTTTCCAAAAAAAGAATCATGGTTTCTGCACATATATGGTACTATATTATATGCGTATATACATATATATTATTGAAAGTTTTAATATTACTAATAAACTTGACGTTGGACATTCTCATTGACATAAGAAACTTGACTCAATTTCTTCCTTCGTCTACCTGCATGATAAAGATGAATTATGGATTATTAACTATATTGTATTTAAGAACAAAAATAATAATAATAATAATAATAATAATAATAATAATAATAATAATAATAATAATAATCAATAAGTTACGTTGACATATAAAATAGTATGTAATTATATAGTATATAATCTTATACTTTGGGTAAATAGTAATATACTATATAACAAATTTTAAGCACGAGAAATCTGTAAAATATAGAAAATACAATGGTTTGCCTCTAGAAAACAGAGAAAAATATAGGGACAAACTGCTAACTCGTAAAATAGGTATACTAAGTCGGTTTCATGAAAAAAAACTCAGAAAAACTCATAACAATCCAAATCTCAGAAAAATCAAGCATGAACTTTAGATCACGCCTAAATCGCAAGCACAAAAACTTGCACGTAATATACTATTATATAAAAAAAATGAAAGCTGAAATTTTAATTTACAATCCTGATTTTTTTTGAACGGTGCGTTGTTAGATGTAGATTCACGTCAATTTGCTTCGATTTAGTTTTGTGATGAAGATTTCGAAGATTTTCTCTTAGATCTTGAAGCGTCGCTGTGTGAGAGAATTATGGGCTAGGATTTAGATTCTTTGTTGAAATGAGACGTGAGGGAGGTATGCTTCCTTTTGTTAATAAGGATAATTTCGGCAGTTCACTATTATTATTAGATTTTCATGCTGAGTTCTAGTAAATTTGACCATTTGTGCAATTTACTAATTTTTGGACCATTCTCTCATTTATTTTTCTATAATGGGTTAGTTCTCTAATTGAGCCTATCCTTAGTAGTTTTCTACACTAATAAAGTTAAATCGAGGATTTTAACATCATGTGACATAACCTAGGTAACTGTTTATATCTAAGAGGTTTAGAATCTGAAATTTTGAGTAGAGCAAATCTCTAACTCTAAAGTCTTCACCACAGGTTAATCGCTTGGATTACATTCTATGTGTCCTCGTAAAACAATCCTTAAATCGTTAGAATTTTTTTTGCTAATGAGTAAAGAGTTACACCGTTATAATATGATAATAGATATGATGAAGATCACTTATACATTTTGCAATATAGTTTATTTTTATATAGTAAATTGAACGTTCAAAATTTTATTGAAAATCTTAATCAGACCATAAAATGAATTAGATGACAATGTTTTGACTCCCTCAAATAAATCGTATTTCGACATTTAGAATAGAGGAATATGCATTTTCAATTCTTGTGGTCGGTTTGTCAAAGAAAGGAAGAATAAATAATAAATTACTTGTGGTTAGCGGTGGATAAATTGATTAAAAAAAACTATGCATGTTTAATTTGGTTTTTTGTTTGGTCAAAGGTTAATTTGGAATTCTTAGTCTTGGTATTTTATTGCGTATGAGGAATGAGTTCCCCGACATACCTTCACATTTGACCATGACACTCAAAGTTGGCTGCAGACTAGTTCCAGCAGCTTAGTTACTGTCACTTAATATTGTTTTTGACTCTAAAACACACTTAGTCCCTCTAATTTGATCTTAATTAGTTTTAATTTAATTCCTCAGTTTATATTATCTGAATTTTATCTATATGCTTTCAAAGTCATTTCAATCTCATCCTTATGTCCATATTCACAAATGAAATTTGAATAATTATCTTATAAATTATGTCATATTATCAAAATTAACTACCAAATTATGGGGGGGGGGGGGGGGGG